>NEWO01001681.1:39142-70130 GCA_003013225.1 Phalaenopsis aphrodite
AGCAAACACGATTCTGAGTCTTACCATCTCCTCTTCCACGCCAAAACCTCATCTATCTTCTTTCTAAGCCAAAACACATGGCAAACAAAACACAAAATTTAACAAACCCTTTTATCTCCACTACTCATATCAACCCGGTCTCGTGCTTGTTACGCAGCCGTTGAATGGAGAAAACTACAATTCTTGGAGTAGTGTCATGTTGATGCCTCTCAACATCAAAAACAAAGAAGGTTTTGTCAACGACACCGTCAAAGAACCACCAGAGACGTCCATCGCAGAACTTCAGCAATGGAGGCGCTGCAACAACCTTTTCAAGGCATGGTTGTTTAATTCAATTGCAGAAGACATTAGAGCAAATATAATATACAAAGAGAGTGCCCATGAAATCTGGCGCGATTTGAAGGAACGTTTTTCTGGTACAAACAACGTTCATATTTTCCATGTCGAAGAAGCCATCCACGATTGCAAGCAGGGCGATATGACAGTTGGAGCTTATTACACCAAGCTCAAAGGCCTATGGGACGAACGTGACGCCCTCCATAACATTCCTAAATGCACGTGTGGTGCCATGATGGAAGTGATGTAGTTTCAGCAAAACTAGAAAATCATAAAATTCCTCAAAGGGCTTAATGAAACATACACTAGTATAAGAGGACAAATTTTGCTCATGGATCCCCTTCCCAATGTGAGCAAGGCACATTCTCTCGCGCTCTAAGAGGAAAAGCAGTGCAACATGAACAATGCAAATGCGTTGCAGCCGGAAGCTTCAGCTTTTGCCGTGAAGAATAATGCACGAAAACTAGAAAAGGTTTTCACGCCTAAAAATCATCATTTAAAGTGTGGAAAATGTGACAAAATTGGGCATACCCCTGACACATGTCGAGCACATCTCAAATGCGATTATTGTGGATGGTAGGGACACACCATCAATGACTGTAGAAAGCTGCAAAGGACCAATCCTGCGGGCAATAAATCTAAACGGAAAAATTTTGCTCCCAAAGCGAACCATGCAGATACCAATACATCGACGAGTCCTGCACCATTCACCCTTACAGCCAAACAATATCAAAGCCTGATATCATTACTTGCAGAGAACAAATCTAATTCGATGGCTAATCATGCCATGAGTGATATCTCAGGTAAAATCTTTTGTGTCTCTGTTTTTAACAAAGAAATAAGCTGGATTCTTGACATAGGAGCCACGAATCACATGGTATATTCAGCCAACATACTTACTACAAAATCCAACGTCATCAATCAAAAAGTTCACTTGCCTAACGAGGCTACTGCAACTGTCACACACATAGGCAACAATCACTTTGCTTACTTTGTTCTACCAAATGTTTTATCCTCTCCTTTAAATTAAATCTGATTTCCCTTAGCAAATTTGTGCTTGATTCACAATGTCTTGCCATTTTTAATAACCACACTTGTGTGCTACAGGACCAACAATCAGGGAAGATGATTGGGACGAGAACTAAAAGAGGACTCGACAACCTTGATACTCCACAAAAGAGCAAGTGTAATGTTGCTACTTCACCATCCCCAAATCTCTGGCATAAACGTGTAGGCTTCCCATCAAAGAAAGTTTCCAGCTTGTTTTCTTTTCCAATTATAGACAAGAAAATTTGTAATATTTTTTATTGTTTAATTTCCTTTAATCACAGGAGCGTGAAATTTTCTCACAATTCTTGATGATTATACTCGATGCACATGAACTTATTTGATGAACCATAAATCAGACACACATTCATACATCATCAAGTTCATAAACCTCGTTGAAACACAATTCAATCTAAAAGTCAAAATCATTCGAAGTGATAATGGTCCTGAATTCATATTTAGGAATCTCTATCTCGACAAATGCATCATTCACTAATCAAATTGTCTCCACTCCGCAACAAAATGACGTAGCTGAAAGAAAACATTGCCACTTNAGCAAACACGATTCTGAGTCTTACCATCTCCTCTTCCACGCCAAAACCTCATCTATCTTCTTTCTAAGCCAAAACACATGGCAAACAAAACACAAAATTTAACAAACCCTTTTATCTCCACTACTCATATCAACCCGGTCTCGTGCTTGTTACGCAGCCGTTGAATGGAGAAAACTACAATTCTTGGAGTAGTGTCATGTTGATGCCTCTCAACATCAAAAACAAAGAAGGTTTTGTCAACGACACCGTCAAAGAACCACCAGAGACGTCCATCGCAGAACTTCAGCAATGGAGGCGCTGCAACAATCTTTTCAAGGCATGGTTGTTTAATTCAATTGCAGAAGACATTGGAGCAAATATAATATACAAAGAGAGTGCCCATGAAATCTGGCGCGACTTGAAGGAACGTTTTTCTCGTACCAACAACGTTCATATTTTTCATTTCGAAGAAGCCATCCACGATTGCAAGCAAGGCGATATGACAGTTGGAGCTTATTACACCAAGCTCAAAGGCCTATGGGACGAACGTGATGCCCTCCATAACATTCCTAAATGCACGTGTGGTGCCATGAAGGAAGTGATGCAGTTTCAGCAAAACCAAAAAATCATAAAATTCCTCAAGGGGCTTAATGAAACATACACTAGTATAAGAGGACAAATTTTGCTCATGGATCCCCTTCCCAATGTGAGCAAGGCACATTCTCTAGCGCTCTAAGAGGAAAAGCTGCGCGACATGAACAATGCAAATGTGTTGCAGCCGGAAGCTTCAGCTTTTGTCGCGAAGAATAATGCACGAAAACTAGAAAAGGTTTTCACGCCTAAAAATCATCATTTAAAGTGTGGAAAATGTGACAAAATTGGGCATACCCCAAACACATGTCGAGCATATCTCAAATGCGATTATTGTGGATGATAGGGACACACCATCAATGACTGTAGAAAGCTGCAAAGGACCAATCCGGCGGGCAATAAATCTAAACGGAAAAATTTTGCTCCAAAAGCGAACCATGCAGATTCTAATACATCGACGAGTCTTGCACCATTCACCCTTACAGCCGGACAATATCAAAGCCTGATATCACTACTTGCAGAGAACAAATCTAAATCGATGGCTAATCATGCCATGAGTGATATCTCAGGTAAAAATCTTTTATGCCTCTGTTTTTAACAAAGAAGTAAGTTGGATTCTTGACATAGGAGCCACGAATCACATGGTATATTCAGCCAACATACTTACTACAAAATCCAACGTCATCAATCAAAAAGTTCACTTGCCTAACGGGGCTACTGCAACTATCACACACATAGGCAACAATCACTTTGCTGACTTTGTTCTACCAAATGTTTTGTCCTCTCCTTTAAATTAAATCTGATTTCCCTTAGCAAATTTGTGCTTGATTCACAATGTCTTGCCATTTTTAATAACCACACTTATGTGCTACAGGACCAACAATCGGGGAAGATGATTGGGACGAGAACTAAAAGAGGACTCAACTACCTTGATACTCCACAAAAGAGCAAGTGCAATGTTGCTACTTCACCATCCCCAAATCTCTGACATAAACGTCTAGGCTTCCCATCAAAGAAAGTTTCCAGCTTGTTTTCTTTTCCAATTATAGACAAGAAAATTTGTAATATTTTTTATTGTTTAATTTCCTTCAATCACAGGAGCGTGAAATTTTCTCACAATTCTTGATGATTATACTCGATGCACATGAACTTATTTGATGAACCATAAATCAGACACACATTCATACATCATCAAGTTCATAAACCTCGTTGAAACACAATTCAATCTAAAAGTCAAAATCATTCGAAGTGATAATGGTCCTGAATTCATATTTAGGAATCTCTATCTCGTCAAATGCATCATTCACCAATCAAATTGTCTCAACTCCGCAATAAAATGGCGTAGCTGAAAGAAAACATTGCCATTTACTCAACATAGCCCGAGCCTTATTGTTTCAAGCTAATTAACCAAAAAATTTTGGGGAGATACAATTCTAACTGCCACCTACCTAATCAACCAAACACCAAAACCTCTTCTCTAAGGAAAAACTCCTTTTGAAATGCTCTTCCAAACAAAACCCACATATGATCATTTGTGTGTGTTTGGGTGTCTTTGTTTTGCCTCAACACATCATCAATGACCAAATAAGTTTGATCCCAGAGCCATTCGATGTGTTTTCTTAAGGTATCCATACGCGCAAAAAGGTTATAGAGTCTATGACCTTTCAGCTGAGAAGGTTTTTGTATCATGAGATGTTCGTTTCCATGAAAACACTTTTATGCAATCAAAGGCAGACTATTCTTTGTTCGCTACAGATAAGGGCTCAATTCCGCACTTCACCACCCACACCGACATGCCTTCATTCGATGAATTACCTCAAGAAAATATTACATTTTCTCAAGACAAAGAAATCCCCTCTCAAGAGACTACTTCACCTTCAAATTTATTCTCAGAACAACATGCAACTCTAGACCAACAAATACCATCACCACGACCAATATGAACAAGAAAAATGCCTAGCTATTTTCGTGAGTATCATGTTGGTATTTCTCTTCCCTCAAGCACCCCCCAACATCGAACTCCGTGTTGGTCAAAACCATGGGTACCTTTTATCCATTAACCGACGTCGTGTCATATGCTAGATTGTCACATAAACATTGTGCTTTTACCACCACTGTTTCAATTAAAAAGGAGTCAGACACCTTTGTATAAGACACTCGTAATCCAATGTGGCAGGTTACTATGTGAGAAGAACTTGATGCACTCAATGTCAATGACACATGGTCCCTTATACAATCGCCGCCTGAAAAGAGGCCAATTGGATGCAAATGGGTATACAAAATCAAACTTCGTGCAGATGAGACAATTGAACACTACAAGGCCAGATTAGTGGCAAAAGGGTATAATCAAATTGAAGGGCTAGATTACCAGGAAACATTTTCCCCTGTAGCAAAGCTTGTAACTGTTCGCTTACATCTTGATTAGCTTCAACCAAATAATGGCATCTTCACCAACTAGATGTCAACAATGCTTTCTTGCATGGGGACCTCAATGAAGATGTATATATGTCACTTCCTCTTGACCTCGGACGAAAGGGGGAGACTCAAGTTTGTAAACTCCACAAATCATTATATGGTCTCAAACAAGCTTCAAAAAAATGGTTCATCAAGCTTTCCACCGCTCTAAAGCAAGTCAATTTTATGCAATCAAAGACAGACTATTCTTTGTTCGTCTGATCCCAGAATGGTAAATTCATCGCCCTTCTTATGTCATCATTGCAAGGAATGATTTACAAGAAATGGAACATGTCAAAATATTCTTGAAGAACCAATTCAAATTAAAAAACCAAGGACAATTCAAATATTTCCTTGGTATTGAGGTTGCGCGAACCCAGAAGGGTATTATGCTTTCACAGCGAAAGTATGCTCTTGAAATACTCGAAGATGTTGGGTACCTCAGTGCAAAACCAATCACTTTCCCTGTGGGACAAAACTTATCTCTTGGCAAATCAGAGGGAGAATATGTCAGTGATTCATCATCATACCGAAGTTAATCTACTTGACTATCACACATCCTTACTTAACATATGCAGTTCATGTATTCAGACAATTTAAGGACAAACCACGAGTGCCACACTTAGAAGAAGCCCATCGCATTCTACGTTACATAAAACAAACAGCAAGACAAAGAATTTTCCTATCAGCAAAAAGTTCAACCCAACTAAATGTCTTTTGTGATGCAGATTGAGCTAGGTGTCGTGATACTCGAAGATCAGTTAATAGGTATTGTATCTTCCTTGGGAGTTCATTAATTTCTTGAAAAACAAAGAAACATACCACAGTATCACGCTCTAGAGCAGAAGCTGAATATCAATTTATGGCCACTACCTACTGCGAGATTATTTGGCTAAGAACAACTCTGCAAGATTTGAGGATCATGCATTCACATCCTGCCAATTTATTTTGCTATAACCAAACAGCACTTCACATCGCCTCGAGCCTGGTATACCATGAGCAAACAAAGCATATCGAGATTGATTGTCATCTCATACGGGAGAAAGTTCAAAAAATAATAATAAAATTGACTAATGTGTCAACTTTAGAATAGCCAGCAGACGTTTTCACAAAACCACTAAACTCTTCTCAGTTCTCGATATTACTCAGCAAGTTAGGAATTATTAACATACATTCCAAACTTGATAGAGAGTGTTAGGAGTTATGATAAAAAATAATTTATTATTATAAATAAATTATTTTCTTAGAATTAGAGTTATGATAGGAAATATATTATTCCTGTAAATAAATTATTTCCTTAGAATTAATGAGATATTTGTTTTCTTATTTTATGTTATTTCCTATATCTCCAAATAAATAAAATGAATTAATATTTGGAGATAACAAATGTTATATTCTTCCTTTCATATCATTTCCTTTTATTATTTTTCTTATTACAAGATTTTTGTAAGAGTTATTTATAACCCCGTTCATATCAATGAAATATTGAGTATTCCACCACATTATTCTAAGTTTTAACAAATAAAAATATCTCGCTAGTCAGGTTCCACATGAATGTATCTCCATTTATTCAAAGCCATAATTTTAAACGCAAGCCACATAGCCCACAGTTTAGTTTCAATTGGAGAATACACAAATACTGGTACAACAAAGAAACAAAAACATTTACCATCCCCCTTCTGAAAATACCTCCAACTCCTGCAACCTTATTAGACCAATTGCCATAAACGTTTACCTTCAACCACAAACACACAAGTTTTCTCCACATTATCTATTTCACAAAAAATACCCTCAATATACCATTTATGTCTGCACCTGCTCAGAAAGAAATCTCATACCAGCAAAAAAGCTAGATTTAAAGCCACCATAAGTAAAAATCTTAAATATATAAGCTAGCACATTGGCAGCCACCCTGTATTCCAGTACTGCCTCCATATTATAAAGAGCATTGTTCTTAGCCATCCAAGGGAACAATATCACCATTTAAGGGAAGATATTAAAAAAATACTTAAGAGGCTTCTCCCAATAAACAAGAAATTCCTCCAAGTTGTCCCAAGCTAGCTCAGCAGAACTGCAACCCAAAGCTGCCCCAACTTTACCCCAAACGGACAAAGCAAAAGAGCATCAAAAAAATAAGTGATCAACAACCTCTTCCTCAACCTTATAGAGAATACATGTGATGGGAGCCAAAAGCATTTAAGCTTAAGTATAATTGAGAGTGCATTCTCCATAAGAAAAAGGAGAAAGAGAGAGAGAGAGGGCCTTGTCCCAAATATTCAATCCCTCAACTATTGTTCTTTATAAGTGGAGATTCATAGAAAAATAATTAGTTAAAGAAATAGAAGTGGAGAGTTTAGTAACCATAATGTCCTTTCTTGATTATATCAAAAGGGGTCTTCGAGATAGGACTAGTTAAATCCTCTCCAACCTTCTCCCTGAGTAATAGGAGGTTCCAATCATTACTCAGCAAGAAATTAACAATTTTACAATCCTTACAATCCTCCCCATACACAAAGGACAAGTCCTCTATGCACCAGTTATCCATTCAAAATGAGATATTTCCATTTCCAAGATCCCAAAAAATATATTTTTCAGCCTTATCCCTGACATTCAGCAATGTTTTCCAAACTTTTTAGTCACTCATTCAAAAGGAAACATTTTTTCATATGCATAAAATTAGCCCACATCAAGTTATTGGCTCTAAACTTAAGCCAAAGTTTAATGGAGTTAACTTCAGTAATGTGTTGCGGTTCCTTAAAACCCAAATCACCCGCGGGTAAAGGTTTACAAGCCTTCTTCTTGCTAGCCTAGTGTTTTTTAGTCTTCTTCCCCGATCAAAAAAAGCTTATTAAGACAAAATTCAAGTGAGTGTTGTGTATTGGTCTTCATTTTAAGAACAGGGAATGTATATAAATGAATAGTATTTGAAACAATTTTAAGGAGAGTTACCTAGCCCCCATATGCCAAAAAGAAGTCCTTCCAATTCATGATAATTTTTTATACAGTCCACCAACCCAATACCAACCCATCAAACTGAGATTGCTACACACATCCTTTAAGAAAATTTACCCCCAGATATTTAAGGGGTAGACCAGATAAAGTAGATCAGGTAAAAAACTTTAATCTAATGTCCAAGGGAACTCACAACAAGATGTTAGTTTTTTTTTTATGAATATATAATTTAATAATTATAGAAAATATAGTTTAATTTGTAAAAGACATTTTTTAATTTTGAAAAATTAGACCAAACAGATCTCAAATATTTAATAATTTAAATAATCGAGCACAATGTTACAAGTAATACTTCATCTCAAAAGATGAGAATGTCACTTGATAATAAACTCAACTAATCAAACAAATTAATTTAGGAACTTTATTTGGTCTGTGAATTTTCCAGCATATTGTTCCCCAATCTAGCCCAAAGATTAGGTAAGGATTATATTAATTGGATTATTAATTCTCTTATTGGTGCAAGCCCTAATATTTAATTACATCTTAAGCAACCAAAGATGGAAGGATTTACGTCGTAGTGAATGAATGACCTCGAGATTATAAAAAGAGTTAAAGAGTTATATCACATGACATACAATCCTGTGAAAGCCTAAAAGATAGACTGATGATTTAAGTCAAGCTAGACAAACGACCTTGAAATCCCAAAGGTTTGTGTTGATTAAGGGTCCGTTTGGGGCAGCTTGTGCGTTTTAGGATAAGCTGCTTATCCTGAAACGCGGCCCGCGGCCTGCGTTTAGTGTAAAAACCTAAACGCAGTTTCGGATAAGCTGGCGAAAAGCGCGAACCAAACGGTATGACGGCGTTTTGAAAACGCCGCCCGCACTTATAAGCTGCCCCAAACGGAGCCTAAGTCTATGAAAAAGTTAGTCGAGGATTATCTATCGCTTCATGTTTTGTCATCTCCTGTTCGCCTTGATTGTTGACAGTTGTTCGATCACATGACTACCTAATTCCATGAAAAGAAAAGAAAAGAGAAAAACCATGTCTTAAGAGGCCTATCCTAAGTTTTTTGTTGTTTGTTTTTTGTGATCTAGTGAAGTGTATTTTGAATTAATGATCATTATTATTATAGGGATAAAAAGAGGGGATTTTATTTAAGTTGAGCTAAGTCAGTTAACATCTTATATTTCCATCTTCCTGGTACCGCTATTAATTTTGAATTTACTTTGTCTAAAGAAGCTGTCTGACTTGTTCGGACCGAAGAACTCTTGGTTACTTCATCCGTGAAACCATCGTAAATTCAAAAGGTGAATTATTATTAATATGTTTTTTTTTACTTCATAAATTTGTTATTTTACTTTTTGAATCAATTCTTTTTTGTTATTATATTCTATTAATGCCCGAAGGACCTGATTATATCCCAATTGAAGTGTAGAAATATTTAGGAAATTTGAAAGTTTCTTGGTTTACTAAATTCTTTAATATTATTTTAAAAACTAAAATGACGCCAGAGTGGAAGAAGAGAATTTTGGTCCTCCTTTATAAGAATAAAGCGGATGCACAAGAGCATGCAAATTATAGAGAAATTAAGTTAATTTGTCATACTTTAAAATTATGGGAGAGAGTAGATGTACATAGATCTAGATGTACTACAAAGATTTCTTATAATCAAATTGGTTTTATACCGGACAGGTCTACCATCGAAGCTATACATTTATTGAGAGGTTTGGTGGAGAAGTTGATAGATAATAAGGAGGATCTACATTTGATTTTTATTGACATGGAAAAAGATTACGATAAGGTTCCAAGAGATGTCCTTTGGAGCGATTTTGAGAAGAAAGGTGTTGATATGACTTATATTCAAGCCACTAAAGATATGTATACTAGAGTTGCTACTTGTGTTTGAACTCAAGGAGGATTGACCAAATATTTTCCTATTTTTGTTGGATTACATCAGGGACCGACTTTAAGCCCATACTTTTTGCTTTAGTTAGGGATGGTCTTACTGGACATTTACAGGAGGATGTACCTTAGTGTATACTTTTTGTTGATGATATCCTTCTCGTGGATAAGATGAGAGAAAAAGCCCAAGTAAAACTTGAATTATAGAGATCTAAATTGGAGTCTAATGGCCTTCATTTGAATAGAACTAAAACTAAATACATGGAATGTAATTTTAGTAGTAGTAGCTCTAGTGGCATAAGTGTAAATTTGGGTGATCAAATTATTAAAAAGTGCGAATGATTTAGTTATCTTGGGTTTGTTGTTCAAAGTGATGGTGATATAGATGTGGATGTTAATAGTAAAATTCAAGTTGGTTGAAATTGAGGAATGCTTCGGGTCTTTTGTGAGATAGAAAAGTATCGCTTAGACCGAAAGGAAAATTTTGTGAGAGTTGGTGAGACCTGCAATGCTTTATGGCGCTGAATGATGGCCTTTAAAAGAGAAGCATAACACAAAGTTAAGTGTTGTCGAGATGAGAACGATTAGGTGGATGTGTGGATTTACACTTAGAGACAAAATGAGAATGAATATATCCAAGGTAAGGTTGGTGTAGCTCCAGTGATAGACAAAATTAGAGAGTCATTTTAGATGTTTTGGTCACATTAAATGTCGACCATATGATGATTCGATTAGGAGATTAGATGTTTTAGATTCAACTTATGTTAAGAAAGACAGAGATAGACCTAGGAAGACTTGCTTATTGTATATAAAATGATCTTAATTTATTAGAATTAAATGAAAATTTGACACTAAATAAGACGCAATGGAGAAAAAGGATTCAGCAGCCGACCCCATGTAGTGGGATTAGAGCTTTGTTGTTGTTGTATTTTTTTTAATGTGGCGGTTTACTTACTATATTATACTTTATCTTACTTGAATTGTTTGAATTAATTTATCAATGCTCCAATTGCTTGTGATTTATTTAATTGAATTTTTTCTTTCTTTAACGAATTTTATTAAAGGGTTTTAAGAGTTATTAAAATTATTTTGATTAAATGAATGTGTTGGTCACATGTTGTAGAGTCTTAACATAAACATATTTTCTACGTTTTCTACCCTAGTTCTTTATAAGAAAAAACTGAATCATGCACTGGATGTTGTCAACCTAGACATGGCCTAATTTATCTATCCTAGGATTCTATTTTCACAAAAATGCAATAGATAGAAGAGGAATAGCATTATCATGTGTAAACAAAACATATATAATCAAATACAGTAAACAAGCAAGTAATAGAGCGTGACTGTCACCCCCGATACAATTTCAAATAGCTTTTCTTTGTCAACGAGTCATAACATATGAATCCATAATAATTAGTTTACATATGCCAACTTTAAAGTTCAGAAACCTTCTCCAGTTGCATATTTAAACTGAAAATGATTCTTGAGCAAGAATCGCCACAGAATGTGCCATTCATGAGGGTAACGAGCATCTTAAGCGGCCTTTCATATGAGGTGACAATAAGAATAATCATCTTCGATCCACATAATTCTTAGTTTTTGTGGCCCCTAATCTTCAACATTTATATTTATACGAATAACTTTTAATAAGAATATAATTATTAGTAATTAAGATTAGAAAAGCTTTGTATGCAAAGTATTAAAGGCATAAATGTTTGAAGATTTGAGAAATATGTATATATAAGCCTGCATAATTAATTTTGAATTCTAAGCAAGCAAGAGAATCTAAAATTTTATTATTAATTTAAAGTGTTGGATATATGAATACAATGTTAATTCAAAAGGATATGAGACCATACGTATAATTTCAAACCTCAAGAGACAAATATATAGATACTTACAAAGTTTCACGTAGAACATATTATGGTTTAAGTTCCATGCAAGTATATACATGAGAAAATCAAGAAGTTCAACACAGATTTCAGTTTCTGTATTATCTATGCCAATGTATCAAAAAGCTAAAAAAAATTCTGCACATGTGTATTGGATTTAAGCGTTATCTATATAAATATATCCAAGGCACATGTATATTTGATTCAAATGTCATGCAAGCGCAGGTATATCCAAAATCTGAACAAAACTAGACATAATTATACTTGAAGGTTATGGGGTGGGGCCAAACATATTTAATCCCAGCAAATCTGTATACCTGCATTGCTAATTGTATAACTGTATTAAGTATTAAGAAAATAATACATTTCTTTTTCAATATGAACGTTTATGTACGTAAATACACAAAATATTTAAATCAAACCTGAACTTCAACATTTTTATTTATGGTATCATGAATGTAGGTATATCAAGGTTTTTAGTTATGTTACATGTATGTACTTTAATAGAATGAGATGTAATATGTGTAAATACATTTATTCAGGAAATCTTCAATGCTATGCATCCAAATGAGTTAAAATATCTATTGCCTCACATTTAAATTCAGGTGTTAGATATGTAAATACTAGAGAAATTTAAAGAGTTAGTCATATAAGCACTTAGGAGTTATAAGACCCGTAGCTTCACTCTTTTAAATTCAAGTGTTAAACATGTAAATTTATAGGATTTGAGTGGCATGTATGCAAATTTCCTAAAATCTGATTTCACATATGTAAACACAAAAGAATCAATGGTATGCACTTTAAAACTCTCGAGTGGTGAATCAATAACACAAGATAACAAAAACATGACTTCGCACAAAATAGTGCAAAAACACAAATAAGATTTAGATAATATATTAGAAACAGTTAGAAGAACAACATAATTACCAACATAGCTAAAAAACCATCGCTTCTCCAAAACAAGGCTACAACTAAAGATTCTAAATCATCAAAAATCAAGTTATAACAATTTTGAGTTTCTCAGAAAAAAAAATGGGAGTTTCAAAAATTTCAAATTCCATAAAATATTCTCGAACAAGCGTCATATTTTTCAAGCGGTGAAACATATAAGTTTTCGATTTTTCACAAAAAAAAAAACAACACGCATTTCATATTTTCCAAAACCGCATTTCATATTTCTCAATAGTGAAACATGTAAGTTTCAGATTTTCACATATAAAACCAACAAAGCTTTTGAGATTTTCCAGATTTTCCAAACCAATTCCTTCCAAAACAAAAGCATTGAGACTTTACATTTCCACAAATCAATACATGAAACTTTCAAATTTTTCCAAAAAGAAAAAAATAACGAGAGCATCGAAACTTTCCATTTCTACAAATGAAAAGTATAGAATTTTTCAAATTTTCCAAACAAAAGAAAGCGTACAAGTTGCCGATTTTCACCAACCTAACACATAGAGATTTCAGGTTTCCATAAATGATTATTTATATGAATTTCAGATTTCCATAAAACAAGATGGGCAAGAACCTCACAACACAGTTGCATATGTGCCATCCAATCTTTTATGTATTTACACATCTAGCTCCTAAATTTTATATTTATAACGTCTATATCTTTCATAGCTCATCAAAAAGAACACCAATATGGCCTTTCATGCATAAGCAAAATGATGCATATATATAGAAATTAAAACTCAGGGTCTTAGATATGTAAACATATAAAAATTGAATGAAATTCTCCACTGATTTTGCCTCAAATCCAGACTTAATTAATTGATCAAATCATTAGAATAAGAACATGTAGCAATTGGATAAGGTCTAACGAATAACATCTTTAGAGCGCTTATAATAAACATAAGAAAATGCAAAATGAAGTAAAGAGAGAGTTGGCACGGAACTGCACATAAATGGACACGACATCCATCATAATTATTTTTCTCGAACAACATTCCTAAACCTTGGTATGATTCATACAAAACATAGATATAGAAAAGACATTGAAAAATTCCATACGGGTAATAAACTACAGCGTTAAGCACCTCACATGAACCATCAACAGCGAAGGAAGCCAGAAGGCCACATATAAATATAATTCTATAACGATTTTGAATATTTTAAACCTTCAAGTTAATTTAAATCTTTTTTTTTTTTTTTCTAAAATCAGATCAATTTATTATTATGCATTTTTTAAAATTTTACTTGAAATTCATGTTGATTAATTTAGTATATTTCTCATTCAATTTTAAGTTGTTTTATAATTTGGATAATAATATTTTAAATTTATTTTGTATATGATTTCAATTTTATATTTACATTTTTATTTACATTGGTTAAAGTTGTTAAAAAAATTATATTCAGAATTGCTTTAGATTTTCTAAAGTTTAAAATCTCATTTTATTATCATTTTCATCATTCTTATTTAATTACATATTTGTTAAAGATTTAGTTTTATTTATGTTTATCTAGAAAGTTAATTAGAATTATATGACTTCCTTAATTGATTTTAAAAATTCTGAGATGTGATTTTTTTTATTGATTTCAATTTGAATTTAAAATTTCTTGTATTTGATTTATGTGCTTATTTTTACAATTTTGATTTTATTCTTTTTATTTATTTAAATCAAATAGTTTCTCAATTAATTTTCAATTTAAACTCGATCATGGTTTAGGACGAACTCCAAACATGTTTGAGCTCATCTCAAACCAAATGCGTAAATTAAGAGCAAATATTATGTTTTATTGATCGGGTTTTATAAGGTCAAAAAACACTTAAAAGTATAAAGTCAAGTCTCTAGGCTTGAAATCTATAAGAACTCAACTCGAGCGTCAATAATATGACTTCAAGCAACTCAACTAATGTTTGAGGATTCAATGTCCGATACATGATACCACAAGGAGTTAAGAAGTTCAAATTTCTAGGTGGTGTGAGTCTCAATACTAGCCTTCTAGAAGAATCAGTAAGGAAGTTCTATAGCTAGATCTTATGCTCTAGAGAGGAAGGCATACCTCATAAGAATGAGATCAACACATGAACTTCCAATAGGTGTGGTACTAAACAATTACCCTACAAATATTGGAGTTGACCGAAACAATCAACAAATCCCAAAGGAATGTCTAAGTAAAGATACTTAGGACAGATTACAGATCAAAATAGTCCTGAGATTGAATTTGAGTTAGATCTTTGTTGACCTCATTTTAGTGAGGTCTTAGTCTCCTACTCTCAGAACCTATAATCTAGCCTTAGGAGTTCCTTATTGACCATCCTAGAAGACTAGTAATGGAGCCCACCTCCCGTAGAACTTCAAACCGCTTCTTTACTCATTTTTGTGAAGAACTCGCATGAGTGGTTCCAAGCACTTAACCTCTAGTTGCAAAGGCTAAGGATCAGCATGTAGAGGGCCCGAAAATAAGTTCCTACAGGATCATACGACTTTAGGTGAACACTCGGTGACTCAGGAACACACTCGTTGCACCACACACAATTTCGGCTTAAATTGACTCGCCCGGACAACCAGATGAAGAAACAGACTGCGCCGACGCGTCCGGAACGTCGATTTTAGCTGAAAAAGACACCCATATTGCTATGGTTCCACACTCGCTCGAACTGCACGGAAATTGATGCACATTTCTTTTAATTAGCTGGGCACAGGTTTGGGTTTAGCCCGGGCTCAATTCGAGCTCGACACAGGCTGAACACAAGCAACGATTATTTCAAATTTCAAACTTTTAAAATTTAAATTTTACCGCCTAATTTCATCTTAATTAGATTTGATTAGGAGTTAGTGTTTACCTAATACAACTGCTCATGTATGGAAGGCATTCAATAGCCCGCTCCATGCACCTGTAACGACATTAGAGGCGCGGGATACAAATCTCGCTGGATTTCCTTTTGGCGGGAGTTTTTTTGAGTTCGCACTTTCCTCCTCTTGCTCGCCGCTGCTCTTCGACAGGAAACCCTCGGCCGGCTCGATCGAGCGCTTCCTCCTGCACCCGAAACCCTTCCATTCGAGCCTCCAGACGTCGCTTGCCTCGCCTCAGCCCGCTCGACGCGACTCCAGACGTCGTCGCTCGATCTCGTCTCCCGCACCGAAGAAGCCACAAGCCCCATCCTCCGCTCTGCTCGATCATCGTCTCTCTGCATCGAAGCACGCCTGCTCGATCCCGCCTCTGCACTTCGCCTCTTCCTCCTCACGCTCGATCCCGCTCGCCTCTTCCTCGCACAACAAAACCCCCGCTCGCCTCTCGTCTCCTCACGCCAAACAACCTGTAACGATCGCCTCCCTCTCTCGATAGAAATCCAGCTCGACTCGTCTTCCCCCTGCCTCTGCACCGAGATCGATTCGTCTCCTTCCCACACTCTTCTCTATACCCAAAGCCTTTGCATCTCTTCCTTACGTAGGAGAAGCTTCGTTTGACTCCATCGCAACCCTCGCCTAGCGCTCAAGCTCCACTTCTCTGCTTCGCCTTCTCACTCCACAGAAACCTCTTCCCTCGCTCGTCTACATTTTTGTTTCTCCCACTCGCCTTTCATCTCGGCACCGAAGCACTCACCTCCCCTCCCCTGCGCCAAAACTTTTGGCTCCCTTCTCCACTGAGACTTGTTCGTTCGGCCTCCCTCCTTGACCTCCCGATCCCACCTCTCTGTTCACGCAGCAGTAGCCCGTCATTTTCCACTGCACGACTCCAAAGCAGCCGAAACTGCTGCTCCTCCTTCTCGATACAGCCCTCACAACCCATACCAGCTCCTCCTTCCTCCTTTTCTTCTCCAACGTGCCTCCCACTGGCGAACTTCTCCCGGTGACACTTCGACCAGGTATACCTGCTCTCCTTCCTCTTTGTTCTTTGCTGCGTACACAACATAAAAAAAGTGAAGATTTACAAGCTTACCATTCAATCCTGTGTTTTCACTTGCCTAACACCTAAACTGCTGTTTTTTTTTGTTTTGTTTTTTTTTTCTTACATAAATGCCACTTTGTCTATGCATGAAAGGGTAAAAAAAATTGTTTTTGTGATATAATGTGGTGTTGAACTCTATGGGCTTTGAGACTATTTTTTTGGAGATCTCCTTAACAGTTTCCATTGAATAATATTAGTTGAATTTATGCTTTAGTTGAAAAATGCAAGTATTTGGGGGATTGGTATCTCATGGAATTTATGCCCTTTTTTTTATTTCTGTATCAATATTGTTGGAGGAAGGGCGGGTCTCATGATTTGTGCTCTTAAATTGAAGGATAGTAGTTTTGCTGAGGAGTTCAATGGTGTTATGAGATAACAAAAAAAAAAGGGTCATTGCGCCGAAGACACATGTGAATTCTCCTATCTGATGAGCATATGGAAGATTTTGCTTGGTATTTAGTAGTTAACCTTTCACATATTTAAACGTGGAGCCTTGCGAAGTTGGTTTATGCTAATATTATCCTACTTCAGTTTTGAAACCTTTTGAGCTTTCTTTCTACAACCAACATATTAATTTTTGCTCCTAATTGCTTTGTATGCTTAACACTTTTATTCGTTCGACAATTTGGTCATTTATCAATTGTTTTGTTTCTGTTGGCACTGACCAGCACTGCGTATGCTGATCCTATGATTCATACTTTGAAGACCAGAAAGTCATCAAACTTGTTTTTTTTTTTGAAGTTGTGATTAAACTTTGCCATCTTATCTGCTAAGTTTTTTTACTGGTTGGCTGATTTGAATGTTGATTTGAGCCAACCTTGAACACTATTTTGGAAAAATTAAAAACACAATTTTGGCACTGTTTTGACACTGTTTAGGGGTTATTTTGGGACTGGCTCATACTAGTTTTGCAGCAGTTTTCGAGGTTTTAAATGTATTTTTTTTAGAGAGACTTTGTCACTGTTTTGGGCTAGATTTCCTAGTTAATTTTGTAACATTTAAAATTAATGTTTTGGTCTTACATGAGAGCTATTTTGGAATTTTAAAATTGTTGTTTGGGACATTTTAAATGTGGTGTTTGAGACTTTTAAAAGTGTTGATTTGGAGTGCTTTAAAGTGTTTTTGGGTTTGACCTCAGAAAGGTTTTGGGCATCATTTAAGCACTAATTTACATGTTGATTTGGAAACCTTAAAAGTTGCTATTTTGGGTCGCTCAAAACATTATTTTGGGGTAGATTTAAACACTCCTCTTAAAGGCCAATTTAATTATAATATTGAAAGAATTTAAACCTTTTTTTAGGCCGATTCACTTGCTTTTCCCACGCTTTGGCTTTGCTAGTTTCGGAAGTGGGTTGGCCTTGTCCTTTATTTTATTTTTAAATGGTTAAGTCACAAAAATGGGGATTGACGATTTAATTAATTGGAAGATATAGAAAACCTTAAATCACCTTAAACATAAGTTAAGGAGTAGGCATCCTAGAGTTTTAGGAGCACAGCCTAGGTGAGATTCCATCCACCTAGTCCTCAGCAAATGCTTCATAGAGCTTAGAAGCACAACCTAGGTCAGAGTTCAACCACCTAATTCTCAGCATAAGCTTCCTAAACTTTAGGAGTACACCTTAAGTGAGAGCCCATCTACATAATCTCTGTAGTATAACCTCCCAAAGTTTTAGGAGCATATCTTAGGTAAGAGTCTATTCACCTAATCCTCGAATGCATAGTGAAACTAGACACTTGACCCTGATTCACAAACTGATCAAGACACTAGACACCAGGATGCGCCGAGACGTGACCCGTGCTTCCTTAATTAAATCAACGGTGAAATTCTCATGATGACTTAACATACAATGAAACCCAGTGTATCGGGATTTGAGCTTGGATAGTATACTCAAATCCTCCTGGAAATTGAGAAAATTTGTTAACGCCTAATATGAATCATTGGACTATGATAAGTCTAGGGTCTAGGTGGCGAGGGCGATGACGACATTGCTTATGTATGCTTAAACGAGAGATAGGAAGTTGGATTATTAGAATAGTATCTACTACCTCAAGCATCTTCAATAAGGGAGAGGGAAGGACCCATGATACTATTCGCCGATTCTAGGTGGGATCGTTGCCCTCGACACTCTTAGGTTGTCAGTAGTTCTAGAACGATTAGAGTGACTAACCTGTGGACTATACGACTTTACAAAATATTTACGAAAATAAAACAAAATCTCTTTTGCATGTTAAAAAGAACTCTGCATAAAAAAGACTTAAACAAGAGCTTTTACATGAAAATCAAATAATTTTTCTATGAAAATTCATAAAAGTCGATGGTTAGTCATTTGGATTGAGGTTAAGAACTACCTCCTGTAGATTGTCGAGTTGACAACTTTTACTCAAGGTCGGCAAGCACACAACCCAGCTCTGAGCCCCCACTTTTACCAATGTCTTATACCTAGTCCTGAGCTGTCATATGTGATTACAGGTTTCTTTTGCTCGTAATTTATACGACTCGTTTTTTTGACCTTTGTGCTAAGTTTTCTCATCTTGTTTAGTTTTCTTGCAAGTTTATTTAAATCTCCTGCAAATCATGCTATGCTCGCAACATTAATCACGCAACAGTAGCAGATGCCCAGGTACGTTTTTACAGTTTATCCACAGCATTTTACTTTACGGTATTTTACCTTTCAAGTACTTTTTTTATTTACCTCCAATCTACTCATTCTGCATGCAAAGCCAAACTTTGACACCAAAACTGTGAAACATAAACTACAATTTTCAAACACCTAAACCCTGGAGCTGTCACGACGACAGAAGCTTGGAGCTAACTTTGTGGGCAGCACGACAAGGAGCTTGGAGCGAACAATAAGAGGATCTTCTTCAGCATTATTCATTCCTAGTATAATAACAAATCTATAGGACTTCGAGGTAGCTCGTCTAGCGCGACGTAAATCCTCACACTCCCTTTTTAGGCTCTTGTAAAACCATGTTGTGCGACATGAGTCCTAACTCGACTTAGGTTTCGAGGTTGTCGTACGATACGATGTAAACCCTCATATCTCTGCGGGCTATTTGCATAATCAAATATTATGCATGTGTAAGTCCCAAATAATAAAACTGGCAAGATCAAACAATTAATTAACATCGTCTAAAAAAAAAAAATATAGCCACACCGTAGGATAGTCTAGGATGTCATTGAGGTTTCTCCTCATGATCTATGACATCCCCTACCTGTTACTTCCTTTGGACTCCTGAAAATAAGTGTTCTGCATTGAGTCATTCTCACTTGATTTTCCTCATCCTACCTTGAAAACCCGAACTTTAGATTCTTGAAGACTAGAACCATTGATCATTATAGAGAGTTTTCTCAAGTGACTCCCGTCATTTGGGATGTAATTAACTATAGGGGCTTGCCTCTATAGGGAACTTGGAACCCAGGTAAAATAAACCCTATTTAATCTTTGTATTAAATAGGGGAATTTGTCGATCATATATAAAAGGTTCGCAGACCAAATGAATGTCACAAATCTCTTAATTTGCAGGATTGACTCTATCGCCGAGGTCTACACTTATCTTTCAGGAGGGTGTAGTATTCGCGGTATCAGGCACGATTATGCAAACTATTGGACGAATGAGATCCACTTGGTCTCATTTTTCAAAAATTAAAACATACTACTTTTAAAACTCAAACTATATATCTTTTATACTTAAATTAAATTTCAAAAATTATTTTCCTATACCATATTTTCAAATCCATCGAAAAAGTTGACCGACAATCTTCCACCCGGGAATTCCCAGCTCAAGGGAAAGAAATGAATTAAAAGCTTAAGAATCGTCGTTGGGGATTCAAGAGGAACGTAGGGAAAGGATTGTTGGTTTTTTATTTCATTTGTTTTTGAAAAGAGGGTTTTGATTTTAAAAATATTTTAATTTTTAAAAATAATTTGATTTTCATAATAATACTGAATAGATTCCATGGGTAATAAACAAACATTGTTAAGCACCTCACATGAACCATCAGCAACAAAGGAAGACAGAAGACCCCAGAAATATAACTATATAAAAGAACTGAATATTTCAAACCTTAAAGTTGATTTAAATCTTATTATTCTATTTTTCTTTTTAAATCAGGTCAATTTATTATTATGTATTTTTTTTTTATTTTTTTTTTAAATTCATGTTAATTGATTTAAAATACTTCTCATTCAATTTTAAGTTATTTTATAATTTGGATTGATTTTACGCTCTAGAGAGGGAGGCATGTTTCATAAGAATGAGGTCAACAAATAGACTCCCAATAGGTGTGGTGTACTAAATAATTACGCCACACGTATTGGAGTTGACCGAAATGATCAACAAATTTTAAAGAATGTCCAAGCAAAGATACTTAGGACAGATTGCAAATCAAATTAGTCTTCAGATTGAATTTGAGTTGGATCTTCCACTTGGGAATCCCCATCTCAAGAAAAAGATATGAATTCAAAGCTCAAGAATCCTCACTGGGGATTTAAGAGATACGCAGGGAAAAGATTGTTGGGTTTTTTTTTTATTTTGTATGTTTCTGAAAAATAGTTTGATATTGATAATAATACTGAACAGATTTCAAATATTTAATTATTTAAATGATCGAATACAATATTACAAATAATATGTCATCTCGAATGATGAGAATAGCACTTAATAATAGATTCAATTATTTAAACTAAGAAATTTAAGATATTTGTTTGGCCTATGAAAATACCAACAAATATTTCTCCTATCTAATCCAAAAATTAAATAGGTTTTAGATTATTTCAGTTACTAGTTTCCTATAAGCGCAAGCCCCTATAGTAAATTACATCTCAAGGGATTGAAATCACTTAAGGAAACTCTCAATTAAGATTGAGATTATGTCTTCAACAATTTAATGTTTAGTTTTCATGATTGATTGTAGGAAAATCAATTGGAAAATGATCAACGTAAAATAGTTATTTTTGAAACCTAAAGAAATGAAAATTAGGATATGTCAAAGATACCGAGAAAAACCTCAGCGAAATCTCAAACTAACTTAGTTTAACTTTACATTTTTGAAAGAGAAGTGATACAATTTTTAATTCCTGTAATTTGTTTAGAAAATTAGAAATTATATCTCACAATATAAGGTCATGAGAAAGCCTAGGAAGATGAGAATTTATGTCATACTAGATGAACAACCTCAAAATCCTAAGACTAAAGTGATGTTCACCGAAGAAAGTGAAACATCAAAACCTAGTCTAAGGAAAGACAACACATAGATTATTATCCACTCATCCTAAACATTCAGTCACCGAAGAAAGTGGAACATTGAAACCAAGTAAAAAGAAAGGCATCACACAAATTATTATTTATTTGTCCTAAACATCCAGTCTAACGAAGCAATCCACCCTAACCAAACATTTCTAACAAGCAAATCAATAATTATTTACTCATATGATGCTATAAATGTCTGTCTCATGTTGTATAGAGTTGGTAATTATTCAAGAATTGAAGAAATAGATTAGATTATTATTTAAGACAACCCGATCAAAATGCTCATAGCTTTCTGCCTTCTTGGGATGTCATATTCTCTGATCTACTTAGCCCAGAGATGTAGTTAAAACTACTCCGATCAAAAGATTTTTATCAGCCACCAAGGGTTGCGTCATCTAAGAAATCTTCGTAGACCTAGGTTAAAAAAAATTGAGTTTGGTGATGTTAGTTCATTAGGGTTTCACTTTATGTTTTTGCGTCTTATAAATTTTATATTTTTAACAATTTTTGTTTACAACTTCTTAGTTGATTTTCTTTATATTTGACTTTATTTTATTATTGAATTTAGAATGATTAAATTTAAACATTTTTAAGATTTAAAAGAAAATATTTTAGTTAAGCTTAAGTGATTTATAGAACCCTCAGAGTTTTCAAAGGGTCGTTCAGAATTGAATTCCAAATGACCACCATGATTCTCCGGTCATTCAAACGTTCGTTTAAAATTTTTAAAAGTTATGTTTGATGAACTTTTGGTTTACATTTTATTCAAATTTCTTAATGAAAGATTATATATATATTTTTATTCTTCTTGAATTATCTAATTCATTTTTTCTTTGTTTATTTGGTTGTTTGGTGAAAATTTCATTTGGTTTAGAGTTGTTTTGTAGAAAGGTTAGAAGAACTTTGTTTATGATTTTTCAAGGTTAATTTGAAATTTATTATTTTATTTTATTTTATTTGGAGAACTTCATTTACATTTGAGTTTTACTAGAAAGTTTTTTTTTTTTAAATTGTTAGTTCATAAGAACATATTTATAAATTTGTTGTTTTACTTGTCAAACCAATTTATTTTTTTATTATTAATTTTTTAAAAAGAAGGTTTCAATTCATTTTTTATTGATATTTTTTTTTAATAAGAAGGTTTATTTACTATATCATACTCTATCTTATTTATATCATACTCTATCTTATTTAGTGATTTGAATTAATTTTTTAAATTTTCAAATGATTGTGATTTATTTAATAGAGTTTTCCTTTCTTTAATTAATGAATTTTGTTTTAGGGTTTTAAGAGTTATTAAAATTATTTTTGTCAAATAAATGTGTTAAGTCACATGTTATAGGGTCTCAACATAAACATATGCCTACGTCTTCTACTTTAGAGTTTCTCGTTCACAAAAATGCAATATATAGAAAAGGAATATCATTATCATGTGTTCAAACAAAGCACATGTAATCAATTGTGGTAGATGCACAAGGAATAGAACGTATTTGCTGTCTTCCAAGCTATTTCATGTAGCTTTTCCGAAGGATCATAATATATGAATCCATAAAAATTAGTTTATATATGCCAACGTTGAAGCAGATAAAAGTTGTTGTAAGAGATTGCTCAACGACACTAAAAACCCTCTTTGGTTTCACACTTTTACCAAAAAAAGATTCTTGAGTAAAGGTCGCGATAAAGTTTGTCACCCAGGAGGAGGGCAACTAGCGTCTTAAGCAACCTTACTGGTAAAGCAATCATAAAAAGATTTATTTACAAATTCCAAAGTTCCCAAATGCAATTTCTAGCATTTCTAAGCATTGACCAATCAAAAGCCATGACAATTTCACATGTTCCAAACAAAGTTTTGAAAGTTTTCGAATTTGTACAACACCAAGCCGCAACTATTTCGGAAATCCCAAAAATACAACTTATAAAGTTTCAAAACCATAGACATTTTTTACTTTTGAACACAAAGTCACCACACATCACATATTTTAATAAAGAACTAAGCTTTTGAGATTTTCCTAATTTCATAAGCCGAAGCAACAAACATTTCAAATTTCCTAAAATGAGATTGTTCAAACTTCATATTTTTTAAGAAACAACCAAACTTCAAATTTTCACAGATCAAAACATAGAACATTCAAATTTTCCAAAAGAAAAAGAGTGCATAAGCTTTAGATTTTCACCATTCCATTATATCAAAATTTTTGGTTTCCCTAAAATGAACATATATGAATTTCAGACTTCCAAACAACACGCCACAATGCTAGCACTTCACAAATAATAACCCTTACGTAGAAAAGAATGTGCAGCAACTTGATAAGGTGCAACAAATGATGCTTCAAGAACATTTAAACATATACCACCCTTTTCTTATTTATTTACCTATCTAACATCTAAACTTTGCTTTTCACATAATCACCTCCTAAATTTTCTTATATCAAAGATAATACCAAGGTAATTTTCCATGCACGAGTAAAGTGGTAAGTAGGTAAAGAAGATGATATTTAATTGTTTGATATGCAAACACATAATAATCGTATGTTATACAACTAACTCTTCGAACGGAAAGTATGATGTGAAGAATTTGAGTAGAAGAGTGAAAGCTTTGACAAGATTTCAAAAAGCAAACGACCAACCGAAAATAGGAAAAGAAACAAAACAAAACCCCTTATGGGGTTGTGGAAAAACGTCCAAATCGCTTAAACAATGAACCACTGAACCCCAACTACTTTAATTTGCGATCAAATAGTTGTGGAAATTAGAGCATAATTCTAGAATGAAACAACTCATCCATAAAAGTTAAGAACTTTGCGTTCAACATTCAGAAATCTCATCTGCCTTTTTTATTTCAATCATAAAGCAAATTGCAACTTCATCATTGATAATAAAGGATTCAGTCATACATTCCTTAACAAATTTTTATTCATCATAGTCTGTCATAACTTATTACTATTGAAAGAAACCCTAAACATAATACTCGATGGCTCAAAACAATGATCCAAAAGAAGCTAATACTCTCACAAGTTTAATACTGAAAATTTATCCAAAAAGAATGCAATCCAAATCTCATATGATCATCCAAAATATTTCAAGTAAGGAAAAATTTATACAAGGAAGAAGGAAAGTGCGAATCAGGTAAGAAAACTACCAACACAAAAAGGAATCCTTACACACAACAATCCAAATCTCATATGACCAACAAGAGTGCAATAACGGATGGCTCATGTCCACTTTCAAGAAAATACCAAGCTATTTATCGTTAACAGAAGTTAAATTAAACATGGCATTATATCTACCAACCACTTATTACATCAGCATTTCTATTTTATGGTAATAACCAAAACAAAATATGCATACATCCTTTTAAATAATCTATCTAAGAATTTGATGTAAAGGACACTATGAGATCCATAAATGAATAAAATACACAATCCAAGTAATCCACGGTGAAATGTCAAGCTTAGATTACCTGCTCAAAAAAAGGTGAAACCCTATGATCAAGAAATCCATCCGAATCTAATGGTAAAGCTAAGAACGAAGGAAAGAATAGGCGAATAGCAGAATTCATCAGCCAAATGATCAAGAAGTCCATCAATAACTCGCAACTATTAAAAAAAATTGGAAAACCTTGCCATTAGATCAATAGAGAGGAAGAAGATCACGCTTACAGTTAGAATATCCAAAAGAAAAGGTGAGAGATCTCTCAAGCTCAAGGCAATCAAGGATGGTTTGATCGGCGATCTTTCTTATAGTCCGATCAAAGAAAAAAGGTAATCCTTCTGGCGGTTCAAATGGGGAAAGAGCACAGGTTCTTCTTTCCGAGGTAATGAGAGGTGACCGGAGAGGCGAGGGTCCTGGGAGAGGAGGGATTATTGCTTGGCATTCATCTCGATTTTGGCAGTAGATCACGGTAATTTACGATCAGGATTATTTTAATTTTTTTAAATAAAAAATAAAAAATTTTAGGTGAGGCCCACCGAAATACATCAGGACCGTAAATCAGGTGATTTACGGTCCGGATCGGTGTCTGCACGCAAGCTGCGTGCGGACACTGATCCGCATGGAATAATTTTTCCTGGGAGAGAAGGAAAGTTAGCCGACCGAGAGTTAGAAGAAAAGTTATTATTGCACGTCGATTCAGCATGAAATCTTTGGTACACAGTAATAAAATCCTGCCACATGGAATTATAGAAAAAAAAATCAGTGTGATAATATTGTGAAATATTTTTTCGTGTTATTATGTATTATTCATGTGTTATTATAAATATTTCAGTTGTTATTATGTTCTGAGAATATTCTCGGTGTTATAATAACACAATAATACATCAATAACATTTGAATGACCGTTATTTATAGACAAAGAAAGAATTTTATAATCATATATATATATATCGATTTCTTTCAAAATTTTGTATTAACATAAGTTTATTGTTCTATTTTTTACTAAGAATACAATTATTTTAATATTATTTATTTTTTATTTCATTCTGTTTTAAATTATGTGGATTGATTTGGTATATTTCTTATTCAATTTTAAGTTTTTTTTTCAATTTAAACTAATTATGTTTTATGTTTATTTTGTATATGATTTTAATTTTTATTAAAATTTTTATTTACTTTAATTAAAGTTGTTAATTTTTTTATTCAGAATGGCTTTAGATTTTTTCAAAGTTTAAAACTTTCTAATTAATATAACTTTTATCATTCTTATTGCATTACAAATTAGTTAAAGCTTTAATTTTATTTAAATTTATTTTGAAATTTAATTAGAATTATATGATTTGATTTATTTTTTTTAGATGCGCTTTTCTTTATTGATTTCAGTTTGAATTTAAAATTTCTTGGTTTTTGATTTATTTGCTTAAATCCACTTTTGATTCAATTTTTTTTTTTTTCAATCTTTTTATTTCTCATTTTATTTTCAATTTAAACTTGATCATGGTTTAAGATGAACTTCTAACATATTTGAGTTCATCTCGGAGCAAAGGCATGAATTAAGAGCAAATATTAAGTTTGACTGATCGGGTCCTCTAAAATTGAAAGGCGCTTAAAGCATAGTCAAGTCTCTAAGCTTGAAAGGGTTGCTTAGGGCATATCAAAACATAACGGAACTGAACTCGAGATTCAATAATTTTTTTCCTAATCAACAGAACAAAAGTTTAGGGATTTAAGGTCAAATACATGAAACCACAAGGTCACGAAATGGTTTAATTTCTAATTGGCATTGCTCCCATCACTAATCCTCCAGGCAAAGCCACTATGACATCCTAAGGCTAAATCCTAGGTTCTAAAGATAGAAAGGGAGACCTCATCAAAATGAGATCAACAAGGATTAAATTCAATTTTAAAGTTTATGTTTTTTTTTTGTTTTATTCATTTGCTTTTACTTAGAGTTTACATTTTGAGATCTTAGTGGTGAAAGCTATCAAAATCCCTTACTGAGGATTTTATATTTCACAAAATTGATTTGATAGAGTGGGCAATTAGATTAAGAAAGAATGCTAGCTGAGGAGCTCCAAAACCCTTGGGTGAATAGGTAAACAAGATCAAGGTTGATCTTCTCAAGACTCCCTTAGAGGAGCAATGAGCTCGCCTTCAGTTGTCTTGATCATTGATTTTATCCCATTGACTCTATCATCTTGGTTATCGATTATTTTGACCTTTTCCTCAATTTTTTCCTACTTTCTCTTCTTACGGATGTATCACTTTTCTTACTTTTGAATCTCATTACTTGTTGTGTATTAGTGTTGAGTAGATTCTAGCCTCTAATTTCCAGATTACCCACAATGCCCTCTCTATAGGACCTACTAGGGACCCTTACGATCCAAACTCTAGAACAAATTGATAAAAGAATCTAGTCTGTCACCCTAGAAACATCAATTTTATGTCTATCAAAACTTATCTCCCTATCTATTTGCACTCCCCCTCAAGTGATCTCAACAACTTTGCCAAGTTGAAATGTGGTACATACTGGTTGGTGAAATTATAGCCCTTCTAGGTTATTTTGTTTCTTAACAGATTTTAACAATACAAATGACCAGTTTGCAAAATTAATGATGAACTGGTGAAAAAACCATCACAATGTGTTAAAATAAAAATAAATATTTAAATCATTCTCATCCCATACGATTAATTTCTAAATGTAAGGAGAAAGAAAAGGAACAACTCAAAATTCATGGAGATAAAATAAAAATACATGATTTGTATTGAAAGTCAAGTCTTACAAAAAAACTTAAGCATAAATATAAGATAATTATCTTTATGTCTTCTCCCCAAGAAAATCCTGAAGTTTCATTGGTGCAATCTCCAAACTCTTACACAAAACAAAGACTCTCACTCTCACTCACACACACACACACACTAAAACATTCAAAAAGTCTTCTCCAACACAACCCAAAATGACTCTTTTTTCATCCAAAATTTGGCCTTATTAATAGATAACAATAAATCACCAAGGGTCACTTCAAGCACCCCTTCAAAATTCGGTCAAATTCAATGAATATTCTAGAAAGTTGGTTACTAGCGCTATAGCGCCAGTCTGGGGCCCTATAGTGTCCAGACCACTCGATATCTGACGCTATGGCCCCATACAAAATCTCCTTTTTTTGCTCCATTTTGCTCTCATTTTCTCTAAATGTTCATTTCTTGTATCTGAAACTAAAAACAAGCAAAGTAAGTTTATATAAAGTGCAATATCATGAAAAATATGCATAAAATGAGCATGAAATGTACATTAAAATCAAGTAATTTTTAGGTGGATCAATTCCCCCAAACTTAAATTTTACTTGTTTTGCAGTAACTACTTTTACTATATAAGAAGTTATACCTTATGACAGTGAGTTTTACTTAATGATTTCTATAGTTTTATTCTATAAATGCAATAGTGAAAGTTTAGAAAAAATCAATAACTCAAGTTAAAATTAAAATGTAAGAATATCTAGTAGTCAAGTCTAAGAATTTTGATTTCATATTCATTTAAATAATAACTACAATTTGTCATACTAAGGATTCTTAGAAGAATTATAATAAAAAAATTTCATGAGAACTCTATTAGTAAGGATGCTAATACTTCAAAAAGCAGTTAAGAAATGTCAATAAGTCTCTTTCCTTAAGATGGTTCAAGTGAAACCAATTTTTTATTAGGCATCGCCTCAAGCTTCTCCTCACGTTTTTTTTTTCTTTTCTTTCTCTTTTTATTTTTGTTTTCTTTTCTTTCAAGATCATTTTCAATTCTTTTTTTTATTTTTATGTCATGTGAGGATTACTATATCTGGATAGCCTTTAATGATTTTGAACTTCGCCACCCTCTTCATAAAGTTAAAAAACTTCCCACATTTCCTTACTTGATAAATGTTTATTAGTATTGAAAAGATTTTTTATAAAGTCTCAATTCTTCCTTTTAAGTGCAAAAATCTAAGATCCTTATTATTTGCAAAAATACAATTTTCCGTACTTTAAATAATAAAAGCATAATCTTATATTCTTATACTAAATATCTTAATTTTAGAACTTACCTTTAGTATTAAAAACTTTTAATTAAGTCTTCTATAACATTTACAAAATAAAAAATATAGTTATATAAAGTTAACACAACATACCACATGTTATGTTAAAATAATTTTTTAATATATAGTTTATTGAGGACAAATAAGGTTCAATTAAAAAAAAAATTTATCCCTTCCCACAAACTTAAGTTTTTATTAATTTAAAACAATACAATTCAAATTAAGCATGAATAAAGAGAAAATTTAAAAGTTCTAAATAGGAGAACAGTTCAGGTACAAGTAATAAAAATAGGTTTTGAGTGGTAATAAATCTCAAATTATCATGTATTACAATAAAAGCACGAGTAAAAGACTACTCTAACACACCAATAATATAAACCCGAGTAAAAAGTACACAGTAAACAGTAGAACAAAAAGGTGCAACATAATAGTTCAATACAAATGTATTCCCTATGTACTAAATAAAGTACAAACACAGCATTCCAACAAAATTACAACAAATAACTAACAACAGAAAATCCAAATATAAGAACTAAAATAAAAGAAAAAAATGACATATTCATCTTCCAGATCATCATCATCATTCAGATCTACATCCTCCTCGATCTTGCTAGTCTAATATGGTGTAAAATTGGGGCAAGTAGGAAATTTTACTGAATGATTGTCCCTCATGTATCTCTTCATAACCTCATGATAAGCAATATCAAAATCAACTCTCCTTTGCGTATATTGATACACCAAAAATATATGCATTTTTAGACTCATATTTTATACATATTTTTGATGATATTGCACTTTAATGGAAGATATTTTGATGTTTTTTTAGAGGTTGTTGATTTTTAGGGCTTAAAGCAAAAATAAAGCAAAAATGTTGAAATTTGGAGTCAAAATGATATTTTTGAAGGAATGCTCAGCACCGACAGCGCCGAGGGCGGCACCAACGACACAAAATAAATTAACGCGGAGATTTTTTACTCTCTACCGACTGCACCAAACCAATGCCGACGGTGTCAATGGCGGTACAGACCCCGTTTCTAGAAGGTTCAATGTATTTGGATGATTTTTTGAAGAATTTTTTGAGGCACCTCTTGGAAAACCAACCTTGGGCTCTATTTGGGGTCGAATTTCATCAAAACAAGTACTCCTCATCATTTTTCACTCTTCTACTTTCATTTTTCGCACCACATTATTCCATTTCACTTCTATATTGGAGTCAATTAGTGATTTTGTTTCATAGTTTAATGTTTTTGTGGTGAGATTTAGTGTGAAACTTTTGTAAGAGTGTTGGAGAAGGAGAAAAGTGAGAGAACTTCATCTTGAATTTCTAAGAAAAGACTACAAAGGATTTGCTTTGAGAAAGAGTTTTCAGATAAGTATTGTTTGTTTATCAGTATTGTATGAAATTTCTTTTATATATGAAATTTGTGTTTTGTTATTTCTTTCTCATGAAGTTTGAGTAGTTCCCTCTATATTTCTCCTTACTCTGAGATATGGTGAAATGAAGAGATAATATGAATGTGCCAATATTAAATTATAAAATAAATTGTGATGATTTTTCAACTCCAAACTTAATTTACTTTTTGATCTAGCCAATTGAATTGTTAAAATATGTTGTGAAACATATGATCTGGGAAAT
>NEWO01001683.1:0-15360 GCA_003013225.1 Phalaenopsis aphrodite
CAAAAAATGATATACCTGCAACAAAAACACAAAAATACATTTCTTTAAAGTGAAATGTCACAAAAAATAGGCATAAAATATGTACTTAAAACAGTATATTATTTTTGTGTATCAAAATCCCCCAAACTTAAATGTTACATGTCATCAAGTGACACTTTTATTACATAGAAGCATATGACTTTAGGATAAAGATTAACTTATAACTTTCATACTTTAGTTCAATAAATAGAAAAACAAAATTTAAGAAAAACCTTCAGTAACTTAGGTTCAAACTCCAAGTCTAGGAATATTTAGTAATCAAATTTAAGATTTTTGAATCCTTATTCATTTCAAGAAGAATTGCAATTTATCATGCTAAGGACATTTAGAACATTCATATGAAAAAGAACTTCGTGAAAAATCTACTAGGAATGCTACTAATACTTCAATACAACTTTAGAAAATGTAATAAAGCTCTCCCTTAAGTTGATTCAAGTGAAGCCAATTTTTTATTAGACATCCCCTCAAGCTTCTCCTCACCCCTTTTTTCGTTTTTTCTTTTCTTTTTTTCTTTTAGGATCTTTTTAATCATTTCTTTTCTTTTTCCTTTTTCAGGTAAGGATTACTATATCTGGATAGTCTTTAATAGTTTTGAACTTCACTATCCTCTTCTTAAAGTCAAAACTCTACACCTTTCTTCACTTAATAAATTTATACCAGTCTATTATTTTTCATAATGTATCATTCTTTTCTTCTTACATGAAACTCTAAAATTCTTAACACTTCAAAAATACAAATTTCCTTTTCTTTAAATAGAAAAACATAGTATCATCCTATCATACCAAATATCTTTAACTTTAGAATTGACCTTCATTATTAAAAACTTTTTACCTAAATTTACTATAATATTTATAAACATAAGTATAATCATTTAAAGTTAAATCTTAATATTCTAGGTCATGTTAGATTAACTTTAAAAAATATAGTTACTTAAGGACAAATGAAATTTAATTTTCTCCTTTTCAAAAGAGATTTTTCTTTCCCCCAAACTTAAATTTTTAAATGATTTTTTAAAAATATTTTAGTGCAAAATTTTAGTTGGTGAAAGAAAACAGTAAATGCATGAAATTAAAAATTGACCTCTAGAGGATTTCTGAACATGAAACTGGTTCTGTATATTACAGGTACTAACTGTAAAACCACATACAGACTTTAAAGCATTAAATAAAACATAATATATTCTAAAGAACTTGCTAGAAATTTAAATAGAAATACTAAAACTAATAAACAAAGACTAAAAATACTAAACATTCAACAAGCTCAAACTGAAAATACTAAACATACTAAATAGAAATACTAAAACTAAAACTGAAAAGCAAACAATCTATAAATACTATTACAAATTACAAGTCCACATCACAATATAAAAGTCTTAAACATAATAGTCTCAATAAAAGTGCATATAGTACAAACAAATACAAACTTAACATAACAACACATAACATCAAATCAAATATCAGTCCTCATCAGTCCCCATCTCATCATCATCATCATCATCTCCTTCTTCTTCTGCTTCACTTGCCTCTTCATCTTCATCATGAATAGGAGCATAGAGAATAAAATTGGGGCAAGCAAGAAAGTCTACATTAGATTCACCCATAAAGTGTCTAACCATAACATTTTGAAAATCTATATCATGTTGAACTCTCCTCTATTGATATTCATCATTTTATGTGTTCCTTGCTCCAATCTCTCCTAACTAAGTCTGCATATTAATGATATCCATTTGTGGAATTATCAGCTGGTCCATGATACCTTCCAGCGATGCAGAACTGAACTGGATGCCCCTGCAGCAGATGTAGAGGGTCTATTCCTTCTTCCACTTCTAGACTCAACAAATGATTCCACTCTCTGAATCATGTGCCTCCCAATCGAATTCTGAAGCTATAATCCTTCATTTTTGTGGGATTCTACTCCTGATTTTTCACATCTATGAAAATCAAGGCAGGATATCCCAAGCCTCTAGTAGTAGCATTACTAGTAATATTCTGAGCATGATGACTTATAAGTACACCAACATCTATTGCCTCCATGTCTGAATGCAATATTTCAGCACCGCTTTATCCTTTATAACATCAGCAAGGTGATTTGTACATAAAAGTCTGACAGAGATGAAGTGATTCCATACTTTAGACTTAATCATCAACATGGAAGCGGGGAAGTTAACTATTTTGTTATTCTTTATCTTCAACTCCCCTCTTTCATCAGTCAGAAAGGCAATGAATTCTTCCAGTGATGAATCAGTAATTACAAAAGCAGCATATTCATCATGGAAAACATTCCTAACCCTATATAATGCATTGATCCTTTCAAAGGTAAACTCAACTAGCGTACCTCTCACCAGAATGTGAACCATCAGTATGATCACTACGATAATGAAGCAACAAAACCACTCCCAATTCCTGGCGAGAATCAACCTTTCAACTTCACCTCGTGGGTTCGCAAAAGCTTGTTCCTGGATCAACCTCTGAGTCTCTATTTGTGTATTGTAATAATGTTGGGCCTTAAAATTGACGAATTTGTGTGCATCATATTCGCCAATCGTTCTTCCTCTTTTTGTTTGAGGAGCCATTGGAGATTCTACAAAAATCCAAATAAATTACTAAATCGCAAATCTAATTCCTTAAGCAAGGTTATTTGGTAAGAAACTTTTCCTCATGAGTTTTCTCCAAGCATGTCACCACTTAAAAGTTGAGGAGTTGCCTGTAGAAAGCTATCAGCTGCCAGAATCGAAATCCTGTCGCCCGCTTCAGAAAGACATTTAATTTACATATATAGTTTAGAAAAGTAATGCTATAAATTTTAAAAATATGAGGTCGAATCGATCTCATATCTCCAATAATTTAGATAAATGAGCCTAACACCATAAGCAGTACATCTATCCTGAGGGATATATATCCTACTTATTAGTAGATGCTCGATTAAATAAACTAGAGATCGTATAACATTCGTTTGTTCTGTGAACCATTTTATTTGCTGACAAGTTCCCTTATTTAATATAAAAATTAAATAGAGTTTACATTAAGCTGAGTTCGGAAAAGTTTCTTATAAGGGCAAGCCTCTATAGTTAATTACATCTTAAATGACCAAAGTCACCCAAGAAAACTCTTGATAAAAATCAGGGGATATTATCTTCAAGGAGTTCGAAGGAATATGACTTTTCAATGAAATCAGACAAAGAGGTGTGAAATGGGAATGACTCAAATTTGGAAAATTTATTGGAATCTAAAGGAAGAGATACCAGGGGATGTCACGGATCCAGAGGAGAACCTCGGTGACTTCCCAAGCAATCTTATGGTTTGGCTTCAATTTAGAGGAGAAGTTATTTGAATGTTTCATCCTACCAATTTTATTTATTTAGAGCTTACATTCATGTGAAACAATCACACAAAAAGCCTGGAAGATGTGAGGATTTAGGTCGTAACTAACGAAAACCTTGGAATCTAATCCTAATTTTTTATATGTAAGGATTTATGAAGTTATCACCACTATAATGCCAAAAACTTGATCCTTGTATGAAAAGTAAGTTGTATAAAATATATATAATTATAAGCAATTAATAATGAGATTCTATGCAAGTATACGTATCGTTATCAATAAATAATGCACTTTCTATTTAAGCTCCAAATATTGATCCCACAAGGAAGATGTAAATTAGCAATGATAAATTTTACAAGAAAATTTACAAAAAATCAAACGAAACCACTATCACTAATTTTGAATGATGATATGTTAATCAAACTAAATTACTTAACTATTAGCAAAATTGAAATTCAAATTTTGAATAATAACTATTAATCTACTAACTATGTTTATGTAATGAAGGTTTCTTATGTGAAAAAGCATTCTTCCCACTACAATGTAATTCTGGTGAAATGAGATCAGATAAATGTTTATAATATGTATTGTGCCAAATAGGAGCAATTTTAATTCTCTACCATGATTCAGTGCATAGAAAATCATTGGTTAATCTTAGGTTTAGTTCTTAAATCTGTGGCTAGGCTAGGAGAATAACGACTCCCACTCCAGAGCTCTCATTTCCATTCACCTGAAGGCTAACTCTCGCTTTAATTTTTAAACACTAAGAACAAATTGGGGATTTTAGTCCATCACCCTAAAGATTCTCCAATTCTACACCCAACAAAAAATATTTTCCTATTTATTTGCACTTAATTTCATGAACGAATTTCTCCTTCATGAAATCAAATGTGATCCTCACTCTTTTGTAGAACGCGTACTCCATTTTCCAGATCATATGTTTCACACCATATTTTAACAAATTAATTGGCCAAATTGAAAAGTAAATTAAGTTCAGAGTTGAAAAATCATCATAATTTATTTTATATTTTAATTATGGCACATTCATATTATCTCTTTATTTCTCTAGATCTCAAAGTAGGGGGATAGATAGTGGAAACTTCACAAACTTCATGAGAAAGATATGAAAAACACAAATTTTCATATATAAAAGAAAGTTTATACAACACTAAACAAACAAACAAACTTATCTGGAACTCTTTCTCAAAGCAAATCCTTTTTAGCCTTTTCTTAGAAATGCAAGAAGAAGAACTCTTACACTTTTCTCCTTCTCCAACACTCTTACAGAAAGTTTCACACTAAATCTCACCACAAAAACTCTATAATATGAAAGAAAAATTACTAATTGACTCAAATATGTGGTGGAATGAAGATGGATTATGGAAATATAGCATGGTGAAATGTTGTAGAGCGAAAAATAAACGTAGAGGAGCCCCTTTTCTGATGAAATTCAGTCCTAAATAAAGCCCAAGGTCGGTTCTCCAAGAGGTGTATCCAAAAACTCTTAAAAAATTATCCAAATACATCAAACCTTCTAGAAAAGTGGTCTGAACCGCCTTTGGCACCATCGACGCTGAGTAAAAATCCTCCAGCTTTCCGTTGCTCAGCGTCGTTGGTGCTGACCTTGGCACTGTCGGCACTGAATATTTCCTCAAAAACGTCATTTTGACTCCAAATTTCATTCTTTTTTGCCTTCTTTTTGCTTTAGGTCCTAAAAATCAACAACCTGCAAGAAAACATCAAAATACATTCCATTAAAGTGCAATATCACCAAAAATAGGTATAAATTATGTGTCTAAAAATGCATATATTTTCAGTGTATCAAAATCCCCCAAACTTACATGTTACTTGTCCTCAAGTAACTTCTCTACTACATAAAAATATGACTTATGGTAAAGAATTTAACTTTTAGACTTCCATATTTTAGTTCTCGAAATATAATAGTTTAACTTAAGTAAAATTCAAAATAACTTTAGTTAATACTAAAGGTGTAAGGATATTCAGTAATTAAGTCTAAAGTTTCTGATCCTCTATTCTTTTCAAGAAAAATTGCAATTTGTTATAATAAAGTCACTTAGAAAATTCATATGAAAAATAACTTCATAAAACTTTATTAATAATTAAGTTGATATTCAAATCAAAAGTTTAGAAAAATGTATCCAAGTCTTTTTCCTTAAGTTGATTCAAGTGAAGCCAATTTTTAATTAGGCATCTCCTCAGGCTTCTCCCTACATATTTTCTTTTCCTTTTCTTTTTCTTTTCTTTTTCTTTTTTATATATGAGGATTACTATATCTGGATAGTCTTTAATAATTTTGAACTTCACTATCCTCTTCTTAAAGTTAAAAACTTTTTACATTTCTTCACTTAACAAATTTATATTAAGTTAAAGATTTTATAAAGTTTAATTCTTTTCTTTTTACATGAATCTTTTAATATTTTTAATACTTCAAAAATATAAGTTTCCTTACTTAAAATAGAAAAAACATAGCCTTATTCTCTTTTACCAAATATCTTATCCCCTAGAATTAACCTTTATTATTGAAAACTTTTACTTAAATTTACTATATATTTAGAAACATAAATATAGCTATCACAAGTTAACCCCTAATACCAAAGGTCATGTTAAATTTAAAATTTTGAAAATATAGTTAAGTGAGGACAAATAAAATTAAGTTCTTTTTCTTTTCTAAAAATGATTTTTCTTCTCCCCCCTCAAACTTAAATTTTTAAAAGATTTTTACATGAATAACTTTAAAAATAAAGTGAAAGAAAGCATTAAATACATAAAAAAAAGTATACCTGTTGGAGATTCTGATTTTTTAACATAAATTTGGAAATACTGCGGGTGCTAATATGAAAACAACAAGGCTTAAAACATTAAATTGCACATAATACATATAAAATTTGCTGAGAAAGAGCTAATCACAATACATGACAAAATAACAACAAAACTAAACTGAACTTTAAAAATAAAAACAGTTTTCCACATTACAGTTTCACATTACATAACAAACAAAGTTTTCAACAACATCACAACACAATAATACAATCACACAGTACAAACACAAACAAACAAACAAAAAAATCACCATTCATTATCTTCTTCATCTTTGACATCTAACTTCTGTTGTTGATATGAAGTATAAGTAGGGTGAATAGTGAACTAAACTGTATGGTCACCCCTCAGATATCTTACTAAAACATCATCATAAATAACATCATACTCAAATTTCTGGCGAATCAGATCGTCAGTGTGAGCATTTCTGGCCTCCATATTCTGCATCCTATGATCCATCCTCAAAATATCTCCTTATTGAATCATCATCTGGTCCAACAACTCCCTGTTGCTGGGGTCACTTGAAGTAGGCTCACTAAAAGTAGGGTTCTAGAAGTAGAAGGAATATCTCTGACCTATCTTCTAGATCTCCAATCAACATGAGATTCATAAGTCTTGATGTTGGCAAGCCCAATCGGCCTCTGAGGCTCAATCCTCTCCTCATCGGATCTGAAATCAACTCCTGAATGCTCACAAAGTGTGTAAATGAGAGCAGGGTGCGCCACTCCACCAGTGGTCTCTCCTAGAGCAATAGATCAAATGTTCATATAAATGATAGAGCCTACATTTATATCCATCACTTGCTGAATACAGTCGTTAAGGATGGCTCTATCCTTGGTTACTTCACTATGATGGTTTCATTGAAATCATCCTTCTAGAAATAAAATAATGACAAGCCTTAGACACTAGAAAGGGGAAAGTTAACTTTAACCCCATTTTTTATTTTCCAGGACCCTTTCTCAGTAGTTAAAAAAGAAATAACTTAATCTAAGGCTTGATCTATAGCAGAAAACAAATGATACTGACATCTATAAACATCTTCTAATTGATAAAACTCATTAATTTTTCTTGGAGTAAACTCCACCATTTTTCCTCGAACAAAAAAAAAATCATCAGAAGCCTCATGAAGGTTGGCATAAAATTCCATCACAATCCCAACTATCGCATCAATAGTAAAATAGCAGAAGTTTTCCCACTGCCGAGCGATAATCAATTGTTCAACTTCTCCTCATGGATTTTTAAAACCTCAGTCATGAATCACTTTTTTATTTTCTTGAAGACTATGAAATTGAGCACTGGCTCTAAAGCTAATAAACCTTTGCTCTTCGTATTCTATTTTCCTTTTGCTCGATCTAGGTTCCATAGGAAATCTAGCAAAAAATTGATAAAAATTTGGAATAAATCTTAGAATTTTGAAAATAAAAAATGTAAACCACTTTAAACTCAAATCCACTAAGAGTTTTTTAGCAAAGCATTTTCTCAAAGTCTCCCAAAAAATTTCAAAATTTCGGATCTAGTCAATGTGAGAAAAATCTTTGGTGAAAATAAAAAAATTTTACTTTAAAGTGTAGCTCTTACCTAGAGAAGATAAAATCCAAAGTTCATTTGCCTCTAAATTGCCTCAAATCTACCCAAAATCAAGCCCTAGGTGCAAAACCGAAGGTTGAAGGTGGCTTAAGGGGTAAAAATGGAGGTTTATGGTGGAAATCACAAATTTAAGGGCTAATTCGCCGCTCTCGGGTTGAAGGCGTTGTCAGCACCAATGTCAGCTCCGTCGGCGCTGAAGGATCAAAGTTCACTATTTTGATTTTTCAAATTTTCAATTTCCTTTTATTTTCTCCAAAATTTTTTTTTAGTATTTTTAAACACAAATTTTATCTAAATTCATAAATACACATTTCATAAACAATCATTTTCACAAACAACAACAAACTAACTTTTATATATGAAAATACACTTTTTACAAACACATTTCACAAATCACAAATTCACATTTTTTAAGTAAACTAATTATAAATTAGCGTTGAAATCAAGCCACAACACTAAACGCTGACACAAAACTATACACATAATCAAGTTCAGAATAAACCAAATCAAACCCAATCAAATCCACACAATTACACTAAACTCGTAAACATTTTTAAACAAGTAGAGAATTCACAATCTTCAATCATTCAGCCTCATCTTCAGTGCTATCATCACCTCTAATATCTCCCATAGATTGGTAATGAACATATAGGTTGTAGAAGGATCGGTACGGGAATTGATCTGTCGAATTTTCATCGATCCACCCCTTTTCTTTAAATATCCAAACTAATCCTGCTTCAAAAGTTCCAGTGTGATCCAAATTCTCTTTCATTCTCCAATCTAGGTGATCAAAAAGGTACTTGAGATCTCCCACTGCATTCATAATACTCTGAAGTCCTCTTTTAATTTTCTTCAATTTCTTCTCTAAAGCAAGAAAACTTCCAACTGTTGGTGGCATTAATGGAGATGAAGCATGTGAAGAATGATCTATAATAACATTTAGTGCTTCATTTCCATTACCAACATATTGATCATCAATAGGGATCATGGGCTCCCATGGTAGTAAAACTTTTTCCCAACTTTCATATGGTACTTAGGATTGACTGCAAATCAGAAAAATCGTAGAAGGATGCCCAAGTCTATAAATTGGCCCATTCATAATGATTCTCACCATATATTTAAATATAATTGAACCTATATCAATAGGTTTTTCCATTTGAATATAGTAATTTAAAATAACACTCTCCTTGGTGACTCTACTGATCTTCATAGTAGGGAGTAATTTTGCACAAATTAAGAAATGTCATTGCTTCGAAATTGGATTAAGTGATGAAGCAGGAAAACTAATATATCCTTCATCTCGTACTTCCCACATATCACTTTCATCAGTTAGAAAATTATAAATATCTTGCATTAAATCTCACGTAGGAATGAAATTTACATAATGATAGATTGGAACATTTTCTATTATATACAATTCATTAATCCTCACAGGAGTAAATGGTATAGCCTTACCTCATACGAAGACAACTCCTTGGGTAATTCCATGTAAATTTGCATAGAATTCCTTCACTACTGGTAAAACAACCACAATGGTAGTGTAGCATAGAACTTCCCATCGCCTTTGCAGAATGATCTTGTTAACTGGAGCACTTGGATTGATCAACAAATGATTAACAAATCCTCTTTCCTTGATCAATCTCTTCTTCGCAATAACTTTATCATATAATCTCTGTGCGTCGAAACTAATAAACTTTCTTCTATTGAAAACTCCATACCTTGAAGTATTTATGTAATTGGAAGCCATGAAATCCAAAAATAGAAAGTTTCTAGGCATCATAGGAAGTTTTTAGGACTTTAAAAACACCTCTCAGCAATTATTATGGATTGAAATCCCACCAAAGTCCACCAAAAGTCGTAGGAACAGTCCAACCACTCTCGGCGCCGCCGACGCTCCTTATGGGCGTTGCCGGTGCTGAGATCTGCTTTCTTGGGCGCCGTCGGCGCGAGTGGCCAAATTTTTGCGATTTTCATTTTTGTTCAATTAAATTCCAACTTTTCTTCCAATACTAATATTTGACTTAATTTATAATAAATTCAATTGTGTAGGATTATTATCAACTAATATATAAGACACTTAACAAACTAAATAGTAATGATAGACATATAAGTATGGGTTGCCTCCAAAAAAACGCTTGGTTTAACGTCGTCAGCCCAGCATGTTGTTTGGTTAGTTGGGTTGACTTAACATTAAAACTTTTTTAAAATGAAGTATGTGCCCCTCATAATAATGTTTCAAACGATGCCCATTAACTTTAAATATTTTTCCAGTGCTAAGATCTTTAATCACAACAGTTCCATAATGATAGACTTTAATTACCTTAAATAACCCTAACCATCTGGATTTCAGTTTTCCTGGAAATAATCTCAATATTGTATTATATAATAGAACTCCTTGTCCAGGTTCAAATTTCTTCTTAATAATCTTCTGATCATGCAATATTTTTATTTTCTCTTTATAGATTTTTGCATTATCATTAGATTCATTTCTAATCTCTTCAAGTTCATTGAGTTGCAATAATCTTTTCTCACCAGCATCTTTTAGATTAAAATTAAATTCCTTAATAGCCCAAAATGTTTTATGCTCTAATTCTAAAGGTAAGTGACATGTTTTTCCAAATATTAGTCTATATGAGGACATTCTTATAGAAGTCTTATAAGTAGTTCTATATGCTCATAATGTTATGTAAAGTCTAGCAGACCAATCCAATTTATAAGGATTTACGACCTTTCTAAAATGCGTTTAATTTCACGATTTAATATCTCTGCTAGACCATTAGTCTGAGGATGATAAACAGTAGAGAATCTATGCGTAATATCATATTTCTTAATTAATTTTTTGATTCTCTTATTCCTAAAATGAGATCCTCCATCAGTAATAATTACTCTTGGCATTTCATAGCTTGTAAAAATATTTTTAATTAAAAATTTAAAAACACTTCGAGCATCACATCTATGTACAACAATAGCTTCAATCCATTTGGACATATAATCAACAACAAGTAATATATATAGGTTTCCAAATAAAGACATAAATTGTCCCATAAAATTTAATCCCCACACATCAAAAATTTCAATTTCCAATGTGTAATTTAGAGGCATTTTATTTCTTCTAGAAATATTTCCTACACGTTGACATCTATCGCATGTTTTAATATATTCATTAACATCATTAAAAATAGTAGACAAATAGAATCCAACTTGTAAAATTTTATATGAAGTTCTATTTGTTCTGAAATTTCCTCCAAATTCAGAATCATGACATCTTTACCTTGTTTGTTGAGTTTCTTCATAAGGCACACATCTTCTAATAATTAGATCTTTACATTGTTTATATAAATATGGGTCATCCCAAAAATAGTCTTTTGAATCATTTATAAACTTCTTTAATTGTGGATTTTTTATATCAGGTGGCAGAATATCACTTATAATATAATTCACTATATCAGCATACCACGGTACATCCATTTCTTCAATACTATATAATTGTTCATCAAGGAAATTCTCTAAAATTTCATTTGCAAAATTAGTTAATATTTCTATTTCTATTCTAAACAAATGATCAACTATTTTATTATCATTTCCCTTTCTATCAATCACGGTAAAATCAAACTCTTGCAATAGAAGTATCCATCTAATTATTCTTAGTTTATCATCCTTCTTTTGCATTAAGTATTTAATAGCAGAATGATCTGTATGCACTATACATTTAGTTCCAATTAAATAATGTCTAAACTTATCAAAGGCATAAACAATAGCTAATAACTCTCTTTCAATAATGGTATAATTAATTTGAGCATCATTTAGAGTCTTACTAGCATAATATATAACTTTAAAATATTTGCTGTGACTTTCTCCTAATACATCCCCAATAACGTAATCACTAGCATTGCACATTATTTTAAATGGTTTTTCCCAGTTAGGTGGTACTATTATAGGTGCAGTGATTAACTTTTTCTTTAATAATTCAAATGATTTTATGCATTCTTCATTAAAATTAAATTTCATATCTTTTTCTAAAAGTTGGCATAGAGACTTAGTTATTTTTGAAAAAAAATTTATGTAACGCCTATAAAAACCAGCTTGTCCTAGAAAACTTCTCACCCCTTTAACATTAGTAGGCGGTGATAATCTTTCTATAACTTGGATTTTTGTACGATCCACTTCCATGCCTTTTTCAGAAATTTTATGCCCAAGTATCATACCTCCTGCAATCATAAATTGATATTTTTCCAATTTAATACTAAATTGACTTTTTCACATACTTCTAGAACATTTTCTAAATTATTAAGGAATAATTCAAACAAAGTTCCAAATACAGAAAAATTTTCCATAAACACTTCCATTCCATGTTCTATAAAATTGCTAAAAATTGACATCATACATCTTTGAAATGTTGTAAGTGCATTGCATAGTTCAAAAGACATTCTACGAAAAGCAAATGTTCTATATGAGCTTGTAAACGAAAAGCAAATGTTTTCTCTTGATCTTCTGAAGCAATTGGGAATTGATGATAACTGGTATATCCATCTAAAAAATAATAATACTTATTCCCGACCAATCTATCCAACATTTGGTCTAGAAAGGGTAAAGGAGAGTGATCTTTTATGGTTGCCATATTTAATTTTCTATAATCAATGCAAATTTGCCAACCAATTACTTGTATTTTTTGTATTAATTCATTTTTCTCATTTTCTTCAACAGTCACTCTTCCTTTTTTTGGTACATAGTGAATTGGGCTTACCCAAGCACTATCTGAAATAGGATATATAATTCCAGCATCTAACCATTTTAAAATCTCTTTTTTGAAAACTTCTTTCATTATTGGGTTTTAATCTTTTCTGAGGATCAGCTTTAGGTTCATGTTGTTCATCTAATAAAATTATGTGCATACAAATTAAAGGACTAATTCCTTTAATATCTGTTAAAGCCCATCTAAAAGCCTTTTTATACTTTTTTAACATTTCTATCAACTTTTGTTCATGAATCTCAGTTAACTCAGAAGATATAATAACCGACAATGTAGATGACTTTCCTAAAAATACATACTTTAAATGGGTAGAAAATATCTTTAATTCAAGTTTAGGTGGTTTAATACTTGAAGGAGTAAGACTTTTACTATTGTTTTTCATCAAGTCTAATGTTTCAAATTTTCTCTGAATATAATCCAAATCTTTTTTTTTAATTTCATCTTCATTCTCAAAAATTTCTCCTTGCTTAAATTTATATTTGAATTCTTTCTTAAACTAATAATTACTTAGATAATCAGCTACTTCCATCCTGAAACATTCATTATTTTTTTCCATTGCAGGATATTTCATAGCTTTGGCTATATTAAATTTCACTTCTTGATAATTAACTCTCATGATTAATTCTCCTTTTTGTATGTCTATTACAGCTCTTTCTGTTGCAAGAAATGGTCTCCCTAAAATAATAGGAATTTCTTTGTCTTCCTCCATATCTAATACTATAAAGTCTACAGGGAAAATAAATATATCCACTTTTACTAGTACATCCTCTATAACTCCTTTTAGATAAGTGTTATTGATCGGTCAGCTAACTGAAGAGTTACAGTAGTAAGGGAAATTTATCCCAAATCTAAACGTTTAAAATTTGATAAGGGCATAAGATTGATACTCACTCCTAAATCACATAAAGCTTTTCCATAAAACTTTTCACCAATTGCACAAGGTATAGTAAAACTACCAGGTTCTTTTAGTTTTTCAGGAATTTTTTTCTGAATAATAGCACTACACTCTTCACTGAGTGCAACAGTCTCATGATCTATAAACTTTATTTTCTTATTTAGTACATCCTTCATAAATTTCACATAACTTGACATTTGTTCCAAAGCTTCAACAAAAGGAATATTTATCATTAACTTCTTAATAATTTCAAAAAATTTTGTAAATTGTTTATCTTTATTATGCTTCTTTAGTCTTTGAGGGAACAGAGGTGATGGTTTTTCAAAAGGAACCCGTGTTTGTTCATTTTCCTGTTGATCATTTCTCATTTCTTCCTTCTCTTCATTAACTTCAGTTTCTCTTTGAATCCTTGTTTCTATTTCTTTTCCACTTCGTAATTAAATAGCTTTAATTTTCTCTTTATTTTGACCTTTTGGATTAACTTCCACAATACTTGGAAGAATTCCAGAATGTCTGTTAATAAGCGCAGTAGCAATATGTTCTAATTGATTTTCAATATTTCTAATAGCAGCCCCTTGATTCTGTATTTGATTTCCCATATTCAACATCACTTCTTCCATCGTCAACTTCTTTTCCTTAACTTGTGGGTTAGGATTGAAGTTAAATCCTGGAGGATAATAAGGTCAAAAATTAGGATTTCCTTGATTGCTCAAATTTTCAGATGGATTCACCAAATTATTATAATTATTCCAACTAAAATTAGGGTGATTTTTCCATCCAGGGTTAAAATAGTTAGAATAAGGAATTTTATTTCAATTATTTATAGCATTTAAGGTTTCATAAGATGGTTGAGTATCAATAATCTGTCATAGTGAATTTTTCTTTAATGCTGGAGGTATTTGAGAATAGTTCACTTCTTATTTGATCAATCTTTTTAGAAAAAGTAGCAATTTGAGATGCCAAAGTAGACATTGCATCAGATTCATGAATACTGGCTACACTCTTAGGATTTACCCTTTCAGAGGGCCATTGAAAATTGTTAGTAGTCATTTCTTCAATTAAAGAATATGCTTCATCATAAGGTTTTGACATTAATGATCCACTCGCAACAACATCTATAATAAATCTTAATGATCGTACTAATCTATTATAAAAGGTTTGAATTATTAACCAATCTGGTAAAGAATGGTGTGGACATTTTCTAAGAAGATCCTTAAATCTTTCTCAGGCTTCATATATCGATTCCCCTTCAAACTGACAAAAAAGATGTAATATTATTTCCAAACTTAGCGGTTTTCGAGGATAGAAAATATTTAGCCCAAAATTTTTGTGATAGTTCTCACCAAGTTCTAATAGATCCAGAGGCTAATGAATTTAATCAAGCCTTGGCTTTATCCCTTAATGAAAAAAGAAAAGGTTTAAGCTAACAACATCATTAGATACTCCGTCATATTTAAATATAGCACAGATTTCAAGAAAACTAGCAAGATGTAAGTTAGGATTTTCAGTAGGTGATCCTCCAAACTGATTATTTTGTACCATTCGGATAATAACAGGTTTAAACTCAAATGAATTAGCAGCAACATCAAGATTTTGAATAGTTAAATGAAGTTCATATACTATCGGATTTGCATAATTTTTTAAATGTCTTTGTCGATTCTCATTTATTGGATTTTCAATATTATTCACCATTTCTTTCAAATTCTTAATTTCTTTTTGTTGTTTTTGAATTTTTCTAATAGTACATTCTAATTCTGAATCGTAAGGTACTAAACCTTCAGAAACAAATAAAGTAATCTAAGTAAAATTCTTTAAAAATACAATCTTAATTAAATTTCATTTTGGATTATATATATATATATATATATATATATATATATATATATATATATATATATATATATATATATATATATATATATATATATATATA
>NEWO01001683.1:34372-44427 GCA_003013225.1 Phalaenopsis aphrodite
ATTTCTACCCTTTTGGAGAGATTGGAGAGGGGATTTTGAGAGAATTTGTAAGAAGATGTTATAACATTGCATGGATCGGGGGGAGACTTTGTGGGAGAGATTTTCTTCTTTCTTTCAAGGGAAAAAGCTAAGTATTGTGTTCTTCATTATCTTATGGTTTTGTAAACACTTATCTAGTGGATTTGCTTTGGTTAAATGAAGTTTTCGTTGTGTTTTCTTTATGCTTTATGATGAGCTTCTCTTACTCTCTCTTCTTGTTTGGAAATAATGGCATGAGAAGATTATGCTATTGTTTTCATTTTACTTTTCTTTTGTAATGAGTAGAATTCATGTTTAGGATTTTGTGATGCATGTTAGAAGCAGATTTAATTATCAATGTGATGGTTTTTACTTGCACTTTATTTACATTACAATAAAGGCATGTTGTAGTGTTAAAGTTTGTTGTAATTGCATTAAGACCCGAGAGGGCTGTGTAATTCTCAACAAAGTAGAACCACATTCAGATTCCATGGATGGTTAAGTTCATGGGAGTTGAATGCATATAAATAGGAAAATATACTTTGTGGGCGTAGAATTGGAGATTTTAGGGCGACAGACTAAAATCCCATTTTCGGTCTTATTGTTTGAGTACTGAAGTGGAGATGTTAGTCCTCTGGCGAAGGGAACATGGGAGCTCCAAAGTGAGAGCCGGTATCCTCCCAGCCTAGCCACGGATTCAATAAACAAGCATAGGATTAGTCAATGTTCTTTATGTTTGGACCAAAGGGTAAAGAATAGGATTGCTCCTATTTGTCACATGCAATATTTAATGCATCTCATTCCTTTACATTATCTAATTCATTACATAAGAATAGTAGTTTGTAATATCTCAAAAATTCTCCAAACGAATTCATCCAAAAAGGTTTATCTTTAGAATTAAAATTTGCATTTAGTTATAGTTACTATCTTTACATTTAACACTTGCATTTAGGAGTAGTTGATAGATAAAACATCATTTTAATCGACATTCCTAACTAAGGACTAATTGTAGTAGACTAGGATTTGACTAAGAACCTCTTACCTCACTTCCCTGTGGGATCGATAAACGGGACTCCACTAGAGCCCTGTATTACTTGAGCGATATGTATACTTGCATTTGAAATTGTGACTTTACAAAATCATTATAAATATATAAATCTGGGTTCATAAATTCTTGCATATAAAAAATTGCTGTCAAAACTCAAGTTATTTAGAAGTTATTGCTGTTTTATCAAAATATCAAAAATACCAAAAAAATTTGAAATTGAATTACTGTCAAATTATCTATACTTAAGTAATTATCTTTTTGAAATAGAAGTTTGTTGTTTGAAAGTGCATATTGCCAATTTTCCCCGTGGGTTCGATATTTGAGGCTTAATAAAAAAAACTTATATTACTTAATAACGATACATATACTTGCGTAGTATTCTAATATATATATATATATATATATATATATATATATATATATATATATATATATATATATATTAAAGAGTTAAATTCTTATTTTCTTCATAATCAAGTTTTTGGTATTGTTGTAAAGTAAGGAAATATAAGTGAAAATATAGTCACATACATTGTTATACTGTTGCATATAAGCAGTTTCTGGATCAAGTTTTTGGCTCTATTGCCGGGGAAGATTTCAAAAATTGATTGAAAGTAAATTTCTATTTTAGAAAGTCTTATTTAAAATTTAAAAAGTTATTTTAGGAATACCTTATTTTAGTATTTTATTTTGTGAGTGTTTTATAGTATTTTATTTTATGTTACTGTATGCGTGTTCAGGTTCCGAAGGACTAATGTCCTATGATTCTGAATTAGCAAGAACTGTTAAAAAAATTAGAAAAATAAAAAAAATTAAAATTTTGAAAAATCTAAAAAAATTACAAAAATGGCAAACCAAAATGATCAACATGCTGAAATTTGTAAAGAATTTAGACCATTTAGAGATTATGCTAACCCTATGGTAGATAAACTTCATTGTAGTATTCAAAAACCTACTATAGTGGCTAATTCATTTAAACCTGCTATTATCCAAATGATATCAAATAATCAGTTTGAGGGATCACCAACTGAAGATTCAAATTTACATCTTGTCAATTTTCTAGAATTGTGTGCTACATTTAAATATGATGGTGTATCAGATGATGCCATAAGACATAGGTTATTTCCTTTCTCACTAAGGGATAAAGTTAAGATGTGGTTGAATTCGTTAGCACCTGGATCTATCTGAATTTGGGTTGATTTAGCGCAAAATCTCCTTGCTAAATATTTTTCGCCATAAAAAAACTATGAAGCTTAGAAATGATATTACATCTTTTAATCAGTTTGACGGGGAATCTAATTATGAAGCATGAGAATGATTTAATGAAATCTTAAGAAAGTGTTCACACCATGCAATACCAGATTGTTTTATAATTCAAACTTTTTATAATGGATTAGGTGGATCTCTTAGATCTATTATCGATGCCGCTGCTGGTGGTTTATTGATGTCAAAACCATTTCATGACGCTTATGCTTTAATTGAAGAAATGACTACCAATAATTTTCAATGGATTTTTGAGAGGGTAAATCTAAATAAAGTAGCCAATATTCATGAATCTGATGCATTTACTATATTAGCAAACCAAGTTGCTGCAATTTCAAGGAAGTTAGACCGATTTGGAATGAATTTTTCTCAACCAATCTACATGATTGAAGATAATTCATTAGGCCAAATGTTAGATTCTCATGCATCATTAGAAACTTTGAATGTCATAAATGACAAACAAAATAACCCATATTCAAATTATTATAACCTAGGTTGGAAGAACCATCCTAACTTCAATTGGAATAATACTACGGGTGGTAATAATCAACAATGGGAGAAAAATTAAGTAAACCCATTGGGAATATGGAACAACCAAGGGAATAATAATTATAGATCTACTTATCCTTCAGGCTTCAACAATAATCCACAATTTAAGGAGAAGAAGTTGTCTATAGAAGAAGTGGTGTTACAAATGGGAAATCATTTACAAAGTCAATGAGCTACAATTAGAAATATTGAGAATCAACTTAGATAAATTGCAAATTCATTAAGTAATAGATCCCAAGAAACACTTGCTAGTAATACTAAAACAAATCCGAAAGACCAGAATAAAGAGTAAGTAAAAGCTGTTCAACTTAGAAGTGAAAGAGAGTTGGAAGGTATGGTGGGTTCAAAAAGAAATTGAAGTAGAGAGAGAAGAAATTGAAGAATCAAAAGAGGAAGCTCTGAAAGATTTTGAAAGACCTATTTTTTCACTTAAAGTTAACTTAGAAAAACCACCACCTCCATTTCCTGAGAGACTTCGTAGCAGAAGTTGGATAAGCAATTTTCAAAATTTATGGAAATTTTTAAGAAGCTTACAGTTTTCCATTTGCGAGAGCCTTAAAACAAATGCCAAAATTTATGGATATTCTCAATAGGAAAAGGAAGTTTGAAGATAATAAGATTGTTGCACTTAGTGAGGAGTGCAGTGCTATAATTCAGAAAAAGCTTCATGAAAAGCTTAAATATCCTGGAAGCTTTACAATTCCATGTGAGATAGGAGGCAGATTTTATGGGAAAGCTTTGTGTGATTTAGGTGCAAGCATTAACCTTATGCCATTATCAATATTTAAAAAATTGGGATTAGGAGAAATTACCCCTACAATTGTAACTCTGCAGTCAACAGATCGTTCAATAACGTATCCTAAAGGAGTTATAAAAGATGTCCTAGTGAAAGTGGATCAATTTATATTTCCTGTTGATTTCATTGTGCTGGATATGAAGGAAGATAAAGAGATACCTATCATTTTGGGGAGACCTTTCCTAGCCACTGGAAGAGCAATGATAGATGTACAGAAAGGAGAATTAACTATGCACGTCAATGATTAAACAGTTAATTTTAATATTTCAAGATCAATGAAATATCCTACAAAAGGTAAAGATGATGAATACTATAGAATGAATGTTATAAGATATCTGAGTGAATGTCATTTTAAAATTAATTATGAAGAAAAATCTAAAGAAAAAGATTTAGAACACAAGCAAGAAGGAGAACTAGATCAATGTGAAGATCTTTTTAAGTAAGATTCAAACTATATTCGAGAAAGTTTTGAAATTTTGGATATGATAGAGAAAGATAAATCATTTTGTCCCTCAAAAGAAGTACCTCCAAAACTTGAGTTGAAGTTACTTCCCAATCATTTAAAGTATGCCTTTTTAGGTGATTCCTTTACTTTACCAGTTATAATTTCCTCAAAATTAATGCTGGAAGAAGAAGAAAGGTTGATGAAAATTCTGAAAAATTTTAAGAAAGCCTTTGGGTGGATAATAACTCATATTAATGGAATCAGTCTTTCAATTTGTATGTCTAGAATTCATATGGAAGAGAATTGCAAACTCAGGGTTGATCTTCAAAGGAGATTGAATCTTGTTATGAAAGAAGTTATAAAGAAAGAAATTTTAAAGTAGTTGGATGCTGGAATTATCTACCCTATTTCAGATAGTGCATGGGTTAGTCCAATTCACTGCGTTCCTAAGAAAGGAGGAGTAGTCGTGATTGTGAACGAGCATAATGAATTAATACCTACTAGACAAGTTACAGGGTGACAAATATGCATTGATTATAGAAAATTAAATCTTGCCACCAAGAAAGATCACTTTCTACTACCATTTCTAGATCAAATGCTGGAAAGACTAGCTGGGCATAAATTATTTTATTTTCTGGATGGATATACTGGCTATCACCAAATTTAAATAACTATTGAGGATCAAGAGAAAACAACTTTTACCAGTCCTTATTGTACATTTGCTTTTAAAATAATTCCTTTTGGTTTATGTAATGCCCCTACTACATTTCAAAGATGTATGATGACAATTTTTTGTGATTTAATTGAGAAAGGGATTGAAATATTTATGGATGATTTTTTAGTGTTTGTAACTTCATTTGACTCATGTTTAGAACATTTATCAAAAGTTCTTAAGCGCCATGAAGAAACAAATTTAGTCCTTAATTGGGAAAAATGACAATTCATGGTAGCAGGAGGAATTGTATAAGGACATAAAATATCAGATGATGGTATGGAAGTAGATCCTGCTAAAATTCAAGCGATCACTAATTTACCTAATCTAATAAATTTAAAGGAAACTAGGAGTCTTTTAGGACATGCGGAATTCTATAGACAAAAAATTAAAAACTTTTCAAAAATAATTTAAAGTTAACTTCGGATGATTAATTGAGCAATATAATAAGTTCAAATGAACTCAAAACAATTCAAGAGGTTGTAAAAGCTGTCTAGGGTTACGCCCCGAACACTTTTATAATTTTTTGATACTTTAAAGGACAATTGAACTTACTATTCTTTGTTCAAGAAAATCATCCAATAAAACTTTTAGGGACCCGCCAAGTTATTTCTTGGGACTCGATAATTCATCAAAATCAATAAAGATACCCTACACTACTTATCCTACATTAATTTACCTAATGCTCAAGGATTTAAGTCTTCTCAAAGGTATTTAAATCCTAGTGAGCAACTGAGGATATTTGTTTTAGCCACATATGGATCATCGGGCTTGTGTAAGTCTAAAGTCTAGGTGGCTAGGGAAATGAAGATAATGTTAATGTGCACTAAAATGAGGGATATGATGTGGGAATTTAAAGTAGTATATTTTACCTCAGGGACCTTTAATAAAATGAGAGAATAAGGACCGATGGTATTATTTTATGACCCTTGATAGGATAACTGACCCTGATATTCTTAGGTTGTATGTATTCCTAGCTCGATTAAATTGATTAACCTGTGGACTGCATCACTCTACAAATATTTTAAACAAAAATCTGATTTGCTTGATAAAGTAAATTTATAAGCATGAAAATTAAATTCAAATGAAAACTTATAAAGGTCAACAATCAATCATTTAGATCGAGGTTAGAACTCTTTTGTAGATTATCGGGTGGTAGCTCTTATCAAGGTCGGGAAGCACACAGTCTAGCTTTGAGTCCCCACCTTTACCAATGTCTTACAGTCAATCCCGATCTTCTATATGTGACTATGGGTTTTCTTTTACTTGTGTTTTCCTATGACTCGTTTTCCGACCTTTCCTCTTACCTGATATTATCATTTACTTTCCTTCATTTTATTTAATTTTTTTGCAAATATATTATGCTTTATGGTGCTAACCATGCAACGGTAGCAGAGGCCTAGGTACACATTTATTTTATGAAATATAATTTTACTTATTCAGTATTTTTCTTACCTGCATTTACTTACCTTACCTGCAAAACTTTTCCAAAATTGAAAATTACAAAACATGTTTTTAAAACTAAATTACATTTAAAAAAAAAAACAACAAAATAATAATTACATAATATGTCCTTTTGAATTAACGGGAGTCCCTCGGAGGAGGTAACCCATGGTTGTTAGCGAGATCTCCCCGATTTAAATGAGCTTTACAACTCGTTTACATTAAGTAAGTTCAAGAGAAAATAGTGGTACCCGTACAAGGGAACCATGAGATCCTAATTGATGTCGCTCTAATCAATTTTAATCACCCCATAATACTTACATAATAATAAAACCAAAACATTGAAACACACTTGGTAAAACCTTTTGAACATCTAGACCTTACGACTGCTACTTTGAAGAGGAGCTCGGAGCTAACTCTGTGGGCAGCATGACAAGGATGTATAAAAAAACTACTTTAAGAGAGCAAGTGGATCTACAACATCAATCTTTTCCTTAGAATTAAATAACAAGTCATATGATTTCAAGGTTGTTTGTCTAGTGCAACATAAATCCTCACATCATCTTTAGACTTTACACAATCATATTGTGCAATTTAACTCTAACTCGCCTAGGCTTCAAGTTTGTCGTTTGTTACAACATGAACCGTCCTATATTCCAGGCTATTTGTATGATTATGTCATGCACATATAAGCTCTAATTAATAAAATTTACAGAATGAAATATTTAATAATATTTCTCAAAATTAAAGTCAAACCACAGGATAGCTTGGGAAGTCATCGAGGTTTTTCTCAGAATCCATGACATACTGTTGTTTTTCTTCGTTTAAATTTTATAAAAACTTGAACCTTTCACATTTGACACTCCTTTGTTCGACTTTAAAAATTCCTACCCTTTGAAATTCTTGAAGACAATATTTTCTGATCTAAATTGAGAGTTTTCTTAGGTGACCTCGGTCATTTAAGATGTAATTAACTATAAGGTCTTACCCTTATAGGAAACTTTAGAACCCCACTTAATATAAATATTGTCTAATTTTACATATTAGATAGGAAAAATTTTTGGTCATCACAAAGGTTCGCAGATCAAAACATTTGTCATAAATTTTTTAGTTTATTTAATCAAGCATCACAGTAAGTAATGTGTTTATTCCTCGAGATAGATGCATTACTTGTGGTGTTGTGCTTGTTTATTTAAACTATTTTTTATATTAGATCGATTCTGTCTCGTATTTTCAAAATTCAAACTATTACTTTCCAATATATATATATATATATATATATATTAAAATTAAAAATACACCTTCCCAATTCTGGCGACTGATAAATGAATATTCAGATTTGGATTATAATGCTAGTTAAGAACCTTCAATTATTGAAGAAAATTCATTTGGACAATGATTTGAAATTAGCCATGAGATACATAATTCTTATTCTGATTATTATAACCCATGTTGGAAAAATCATTTGAATTTTAACTGGAATAATAATTTTAGAAGAAAAGACCAATTTTGGTCAGATAATCAATTTAATCGGACATATAATTGAAATAATCAGAGCTATTTTAACTATGAACTTTCTTTTCCTTATAGATTTAACTCCATTGCATAGGATGAGGAGAAGGAATTACTATGAGAAGAGGTTGTGATTCAAATGAAGAGTCAGTTAGAGTGTCAAGGGGCCACAATTAGAAATATAGAAAACCAACTGAGGCAAATTATTAATTCAATTAATAGTTATTCTCTCAAGACTTAACTTAGTGACCCTGAGATAAACTTTAAGGAGAAAGATAGTGAGCAAGATAAAGATATCCAATTAAGAGGTGAAAGAAAATTGGAGGATATAGTTCAAATAAATGTTGAGTTGAGAAAAGAGGAAAAAGTGGTTGAATGAACAATTGAAAAAATTCTTAAGGTACTAGAAAAGCTTATTTCATCAACCAAGATAATTATAGAAATACCGCCTTCACCATTTTCTCAACCTTAAGGGGAAGAATTGGAAGATAACTTGAGACAGAAGAGCAACCTAGTAGAATTTGATCCAGAATTTGAATTATCTAAAGAGAATCCGATCAAAATTTTGGGAGATTTTGAATTATTTTATAGAATTTTAAGGATGAGATTAATATATAAATTGACAAAATCATTAGAAGAATATTGGATATATAAAAAAATTTGAGGAACAATGATATGAATCAATCTGAAAAGGAAAAGGTGAAAGTAAAATTAAAATTTGAGGATTTTGTAGGAATCTCTGGATCTGAAAAAGATTAGACGATTGATCAAGGATTACTTGAATATAATTTAAAAGGGTGGGAATTTTCAAAGTCGAACAAAGCTTTATTTTATTATGGATTGATCAGTTTGATTGATGTTGGTGACTTTTAGATTGTTATTGGATTGATTTGATATTTGTGTGTCATTGTGGATTGATCAGTTTGAATGATGTTGGTGGAAGTTTGGATTATTAGTGGATTGATTTGATCATTATGTGTGTCATGAGAGAGGTGATTTCTTAACTTTTTATTTTGACTAAAATTGTATATGCTCTCTTGTAGTAGTTGGATTGACAAGTACACTATAACTCAAGTCTCAGCCAGATTTGAGTTTTATTGAAGAAATCTTGAAACTGGACAGTTACAAATCCATCTCAAATTTTGTTACTTCCTTTTTCTGACTTTATTTTCATTTGTTAGGAGTCATGAACCTATTTGATGATTAACATTTGGATGATTTTTATATTATCCTTATAACTGTTAGGGGTGCTTAATTAATGGGATATGGTGACATTTGAGGTTGGTAATCGTGACCCAATGTATCAGGGATAATTGTGTCCATGGGATTAGACTCTATAAAATCATTTATAAGTACCCAATATATCAGTGTAGTGATTCTGTTACAAATTAGAAGTAAGCTAGTGAGATGCAACGAGTTAAAAGAAGAATTAACCTCATTTATCATGTGTGTTTGTGTTACAACAATATAAAGACTTGGAGAATAGTTAATTTTTTATTCCTAGGTCAATACATGTCCTACTTGATAAACCTTTCTTTAGTTCAATTTTATTCTAGCATGTTTAGTTTAGATTTACTTTCTATTGCAAATTATTTTGTCCTGACAAATGGAGGTGTAATGATCCCCCGAGAAAGAAAAATATTTGTAGATTGTGCAAAAACAGGCAAGTATGATGAATCTTGGTAGCTCTTCGAGGTTTTCATTTATATATAACCTAGCTATTTCCATTTCAATACAAACTATTATACAAGTGGTTGTGATACAACTGATTAAATATGCGTCCAACCCCTATTCTAGCGTCATACTCACCAAAATAGCATTATTGATAAACTCAACCACTTAAATTCACATAGAATAACAAAAAAAAAATATAATACTTCAATTAAACAAACTATTTAGATTAGGAGAAGTAATAAAAAAATATTAATTAAATATATTTATAGAGCGTCTAAAATACACCAACTTTCTTATACTAATATAAGCTTCATTAGATATCTTATTTTAAAATCTCTTTATATTATAGTAGTTGCATAGTAAAATATGATTAGAAAATTTTACTTGTATACTCCACCTCAACCTTATCTTTTCTTTTCTTGTAAAAAATAACTATAAAAATCTAGTGAGCTATGAGATTCAATAAAATATGTAATTCTAATCTATAATTTAAATACACGTATAATTAAAATATGTAGTATCAACTAGCATCATTTCTCATAATCATTGTAAAGGTAAATTATTTGAACAACCATTGGCCCAATAATAAATAAAA
>NEWO01001684.1:5721-25297 GCA_003013225.1 Phalaenopsis aphrodite
AAATAGGGAAATAAACTTTTTAAGGGTGTAGAATTAGATGAATTTAGAGTGACAGCCTAAAGCCTCCAATTTGATTTATAGTTTTAGGTTTTGATACGAGATGTTAGCCTTTAGGTGGAGGGAGAAGAGAGAACTCTAAAGAGAGATCTAGTATCTTCCCTACCTAATCGATATTCAAGACTATTTAAACTATAGATTAACCAATGTTCTTTATAGCAACTCTAGTAAGGGTAAAAAATATTATTGCTCCTATTTGGCACAACACATTTATAATACTTTCACAACATAATTTCTCTACTTATTACGGATTCATGATAAGAAAAAAAAAATATTTTACTTATACTGCATTCATCTTGCAAGTATTTAGTTAAGTTAATTAGTTGTTTACTTTATTTTCATATATATATATATATATAAAATTACAAAAAGAACTGAATTTGAATTATTATTTTAGCATCTTAAGTTTAAGTAAGGATATTGTGCTAAGTAAATTTTTGTCATCTAAAATTTATAAACTTTCTCATTTTTTAAAGTGCATATTGTTAATCTCCACGTGGCTTCAATATTCATGGCTTAATCAAAAAATCCTATATTACTTGATAATGATACATATACTTACGTAGTATCTCATATTTAAATATTATAATTGTATTCTTATTTATTTCATAGTGGAAAACTTACTTAGCTTTTGCTTTGGATCAAGTTTTTGACTTTGTTACAAATTACGAATAACTATTAATGAGATTAAGCATATAATCACATACATCACATTTTAATTCTATAAAGAAAGTCGGTATCAGGAGACAACCTCTAATAAAAGTGAGGGAAGTCTGGGGCATGCGAGTGGTGTAGAGAGAAGAAGAGCGGCATGAGTAAGAGAGAGAGAGAGAAAGTTACGGGCTTAGAGATTTCTTTAAGGATTGTAAGAGGAGAGGGAAGGTGAGAGATTTCTTCTTCATTACTTTTCTAAGAGAGAATTGAGAGTGCTTGTAAAGAGGGAAAGTGCTTGAAGAGAACTTCTAGGGATTTGCTTGGGAAGGATTGTGAGAAAAGTTTTTTTCTTTTATTTCTTTGTTTTATAAACTTGTTTTTATATATAAAATACGTGTTTTGTCATATTCTTCTCATGAATTTTGAGTAGTCTTCTTTATCCTTCTCCCAACAATTAGATTTAGTTTTGTGAATAATTGATTTTATTTTATAAGGTTTTAGATGTCAATAATTTGTGATGATTTAAACTCTGATCTTCATTTACTTTTTGATATGGCCAATTGAAATATTAAAAAGTGTTGAGAAACATATGTTCTGAAAGAACTATCATTTCTACAACATAGAAAGAATCACATTTGATTCAATGGGAGAAGATGTCATCCATGGGATTGTGTGCAAATAAATAGAGAAATATACTTTGTTGGATGTAGAATTGGAGATTTTATGGTGACAGATTAAAATTTCCAATTTGGTCCAAATGATTGGAAACTAATGCGAGATTGTTAGCCCTTAGGTGAGGGAGTAGTGGGAGCTCTAGAGTGGCATCTGGTATTCTCCCAGCCTAATCACGAAATTAGAGACCAAGCTATAGATTAGTCAATGTTCTTTATGCACTTGAAAGAGGGTAGGGATGACAGTTGCTCCTATTTGACAAAAAACAATATATATATATATATATATATATATATATATATATGATTTTAATTTCTTCACAATCCATATATTCATTGTAAAGGGGAAGGATGCTTTCTTAAATTTGAACTCTTCGTAAAAAAAACTTAATTTAGTTTTCGTCATTTTACTTTTTAATGTTTAGCAATTAGTTTAATTAACTCAATCTTTTAATTGCATTTTATTTAGCATTCACTCATTTACTCTAGATTCGAATTTCACACTTCACTTTTGTAGTTTAAATTGTTGTTTACATTATAATCATAAGAATTTACTTATAAGCATTTCCAACTTCCTTGTAGGATCAATATTTATGACTCCATTAGAGCCATTTATTACTTGAGCGATATGTCTACTTGCATTATTTTTAGAGTATTTGGCAGTTAAAAGATTTTTAAAAAGATAAAACTATTTTTACTATAGTTATTTTTGTTAATATTAAATTGTATATTTACATTTGTATTTTTTGTGTGTTTTTTTATAATATTGAAAAATATTTGCAAAAATAACATACGAATCCGCCCGCATCAGAATGTCTTCACATAAGCTCATATTCGATAAAGCTAGTCACTTATCATTGGAATTAGAACATAAAGTTTACTAGGCTGTTAAGGAGTTCAACTACAATATAAAGGACACTGGTAAGAAAAGATTACTACAATTAAATTAATTCCATGAACTTAAATAAAAATCTTATGAAAATGCAAGAATTTATAAAGATAAAATGAAGAAGTGACATGATCAAAAGATTTTTAGAAAAGATTTTAAAACTGGACAGGAGGTTTTACTATATAATACACGATTGAAATTATTTTTCAGAAAAACATAAGTTCAGGTTGTCATGACCATTTACTAGGGTAAAAGTTTATCATTTTGGTGCAATTAATAGTAAATATCCTAAAAGTGGTATAGTATTTAAAGTGAATGGAAAAAGACTCAAACTATGCCTAGAAGGAGAAAGACCGTTGGTAAATGATATTTTAATGTTGACTCAGCTTGAGTTACTATCTAGATTCGTTGGGCTGAGGACGTTAAAATACACGCTTATTAAGAGGCAACCCAAGTTTATGTTTTTGTTTATTTGTGGTTTTTGTTTGTTTTTGTGTGGATTTTTTGATATTGTGATTCTTTGTTTAGGTTTGTGAGTGGATTAATTTGATTTTAGTGTTATATGAAAGAGGTGATTCTTAAGTTTTCTCATTGCTGACTAGACTTTAGTATATCTTTTGATGGTAGAATGACTTTCTTAGTCTTCTACACTTTAATTCTCAAATGAACTTAAGGACTTATAGAAGACATAGAGTTTGGACATAAGACAACCCCATCTCAATTCTTTAATTCCTATTTCTGACCTTGTGATTTTTTGTTCAATAAACAAGCTATTAGAGGGGCTTGTGGATGATCTTTTCGTTGAAATGATAGAGATGTATACTTTAATGGATATTATAGTACTTAAAGGTTCACAACACATAAACCAATAGTAAGGGTGCTAATTTGACTTGAATATCTTTACAAAAATATGTAAAGCACCTGAAAGTCAATAGAAGGGGATTATTTTTAGAGATGAGGAATTAGAGAATGGAGATGTGAAGAGAAGGGAGGTTGAATGATCCTCATATAGTGTTTATGTGTTTATTTGTGTGAAGAAAAACTTGAGGAGGATCAAAAATTGAATTTAAATGACTGGGACCAAATCTGGGGAATGCACGTAGATCCCAGTGCCGATGACACTGAACTGGCTCCTAGGCGCCAATATAAACTAATACTAAGGCACCACACTAAAGAAAAAAGTAGTGCCTTAGTGCAACTATCATGGTGCTTAGGTGGCACTTAGGAGCTGCGACATTCCAATTTGAAAAAAATGCCTAAACTAGCCTAGTTTAGGTGATTTTCGCATGTCATCCTCTCTGACTCTTTTTCTACGATGGGGAGGTGATACTTAGGGCTTCTTTTCACCATAAATTTTTTTCTTTATTCTTTAAGCTATGGACAGTGTAATTCACTTCTATAAGGTAAAATCCACTTCCTAAGCTTGTGTGTGCAATATTCATTCGGGAATTTTAGAATTTTTTGAGGAGAAGGTGAAAGTTGGGGATTGTTTGTGATAATGTGATTTAGCCCATAACTAACATATTTTACTCATCATGAATTTTTGTCATTTTTACATTTATATGGCTCTTAAAATAAAAGGAAGAAAATCTAAATATTATTTTGACAAAAAGAAGTTTGTAAACTCTAATGCTCACGAGTGTTACACTGACTTCTCAGTGTCTATGAAGTTGAATTTAGATGGGGATTCATTAGCCTCGGGAGTTAGGTGGAAAGTATGATAGCTAGGCGGAACTGAGAAAAATTCCACTGCACTATGGTTGTAACAGTGTTTTTTGTGGTTTGAGAGTTCTATGCTAATCTCCTTGAGGCCTCTAATGATTTAGTATTCATGAGGGAGAAGCGGGGGTGGATATCTCCCCTCATGCATTAATGCAATCTTTTCATTGGAAGATGTCCCTAAGAGTTACTACTCTAGCTTTGGCCCTACTGATTTTGATTTACATGAAATCATCAGATTCCTAACTAATGGAGAAGGGGTTTGGAAGGTAAGAAATGATCATAAAGTAAATTTTTCTTCATATTAACCAAATTTACCTTCGAAAGCTTAGCACTACTTCATCTTAGCCAAGCTCTTGCCTTCTGCCAATTTGAGCGAGGTAATGAGAGAGAGTTTCTCTCAATTATTTTATTTAAATGATGAAATTAAAAGATATTGTAGCCCTGATCTATCACTTTATTTTCAATGCTACAAAGGGAGGATCAACTTTAGGGTTAGGACGCCCTTTTGTTATTTTTATCATTTGTCAGCATTCTGGAGTTACTTTTGATGGATGAGAAGAATTACTTCATCTTTTAAAACCCATTAGCAAGGCTAATGTAAATTTATATAGAAAGCATGTTATTTTGGGGTGCGAAGTGAGTTCTTCTCAACCATCTTCCTCTTCTTAGCGTTCCACTTCTTATGATCCATCTCATCCTTTAACAAGCCTAGCTTCCTTGTCGGAGAAATTGAAGACTATGAAGGATGACATATCCATTATCCAGAAGGAAGTTTATGATAATGCTGACCCTATGACACATATAGATTGGCAGAAAACGTGTTAATATGATCACGCTGCTAGTTTCCAAGCTGCTCAGGTAGAAATGTACATAATAAATAAGTGGATTAGTGGGAACAACTCAGTAGAGTTCTTATTTTGTCAATCTTACCAGTTATATGGCACAACCTGCTGATGGACGAGGATGAGGAGGAAAATGATGAGGAGGAAGAAGGTAGTGATGATGATGGTGATGATGATGATGAGAAGGAGTGATTTAGATTTAGTTACTTGTGGTTGTGCTTGATTGTATTTTTATTTGCTGTTATGTGGTTGTCTTGAACAATATTCTAATTTTTACTATATATTAGACTATATGTATATTTTTTTCTATTATTTATGTGTCTCTTTATTAATTTGTATTTGTGGTTGTGGGCTTAGTTTATTTTTAGTTCCTGTTGCATTTTATGACTTCTTTGGTGTAGTATCACTTTTATCTCTATTTAGCTGTGATTTACTTGCTACTGCTTGTATATTTGTCTTGCATATACCCATTAATCTCGTTGATTGATACATGTAGTCAAAGGTACCTCTATGCTATTTCTCCCTACTTATATTCATGTTTTACATTGATTAAAATGCTAAAAACTAAGTTTGGGGTAAGAAAATCTTTTTTCTAGAAGCTTAAACAATTTTTTCCTCAATAACCTTCATTTAAATTATTATGTTTTTAAATAGGGTTTGAGGTTCTCATGTTAGTTTTAAATTACTGCAAAATTGAAAAAGGAAAAACATAGTATCAATTTATTTTATATTCTATGTAAATGTGACTATACTAGTGTTTAACTAACTTGTAGTTCAATCTTTAAAAAATAATTTTTGGTTACCATTTTTGGAAAGAGTTATATATTGGTAAAACTAGGTATTCTTAGAACTACACTATATAAGAATCAAGCAGCTCTTAAAATCATATTTTCAAAAGTTTAAAAGTGGAGGAATGTGGCATTTTTTGTTTTAAGAAGATCATAGTAGAATTCAAAACTATTAAATGCCTATCCATATATAGTAATCCTTCTAAAAATTATGCTCAGGATTGTAATACACGTACTAAAGCAAGAAATAGAGTGATTAAAAGAAAAATATTAATTGAGGAGAAGCTTGAGGAGAAGCCAAATTAAAAAATGGTTTCACTAGATTCATTTTAAAGTTAAAACTACATTACATTCTTAAGTTACTTGTATGTAAGATGTGCTAGTAAGTCTTTTTAAATGGGGAGATTAAGCTCTTTTTTTAGACCATCTAAGATACCTTAGTTAAAAAGTTTTAATTACTTCTTGAAAGTAAATAGAAAATCAGGCTTTCATAGTTTAATGAAAGGTTTTCTCATACATTGGGATTAAACTTGTTTACTAGAATTATTCTAAACTACACTATGAATTTTCTGAAGCAAAAATGAGTTAATTTTAATGAAACCCACTTCTTCAAACTAAATTAAAATGATTTTAATATTCCAATCTTACTTGATAAGAAGTAACGTTTAAGTTTGAGGGATTTTAATGTGTAAAAAAGAATGCTTGATTTCCTTTATGTTTTTGCATGGTTATGGATAAAATTACACTTCAAAAAAGGGTATTTTTATGTTTTTCTTGCAAATACAATAGGTATTAGAAGTGGAGCCAAGTGGAGAAGAAATGGAGCAAAGTGGAGGTGATTTAGTGCAATTAAACAACCAGGTGATTGGCGCCTTGGAGCTAGCTTTCTTGGTGTCTGTTCCACCCTCAGAGATAGAGAGGCCAATGCCTGAACACTAGCCAGGTGGTGTCATGACACCACTACCATTTTTTGTCGCCTAGGCTCCACTATTAAAATTGGCAGACATAGAGCCTTGCACCTAGACGCCAAGACATCTAGGCGATAGAAACTGTTTAGGCATTTTCAACATTTTGTCAACACAACTTAGGGAGTTGTGCAACTTGATATAGGGATCATTTAGAGAAGGAAAAGGAATCTTTTGCTGACTGGTCATAGTCCCCAGCAGCTGCTTCACTGTAGGAGTGATTATATAGTATTTTGTAAGGGTTTTAGAAAGATTTTCAAGTGAAAAGTGAGGATGGTTTGAGGAAAGCAGAAGTGGGATTTGAAGATCCGTGGGGAAAGCATTCCCAGCCCTTTAAAGAGAGAGGAAAGCTAATTATTGTGTACTCTTGTATTTGTATTTCAGTAAACACAATTCTACAGTTGATTTACTTATTGTTAAAGATATTTTGTGTTGCTTTCTCAATGCTTTCTTAGTAGTTATTTTACCTTTTTCTTGTGATGGTTGAGTATGTTATGTAGGAATGCAAAGTGATTTAAAAATTTGTTTTTAATCTTGAATGTGATGAATAATCTTTTGAACTTCATTAAATTTTCATTATGGCAAAGTGATTAGTTAAAATGCATTGTGATCTGTAATGACTCGGGAGAGCTACGTAGAACAACTAGGTTATTCACATTAATCTATATGGTATGATGCAAGTACTTTATAGGGAGATGCAAATGCTAGGGATATAATTTTTTATGGGTTTAAGTTGGGGTTTGAGGAATTAAAATAATTTAAACAAACTTCTTTATGCACTCGGGAGAAGGTAAAGAAGAGAGTGACCCTATTTTTCACTAGCCACATTCACAATTATCAATTTACATTTTCTACATTACCACTTAAACAACTACAAGTGAAGGTAGCCTTATAACATGATAATCATCAAACCAATTAGGATAAGTAAGATTTTTGTAGGATTTAACACTTATATTAGATTCTAATTTAGTATGAGTAGTGTGCAGAACTTCAATTTAATTCCAATTATAGAATAAGAATTCAACCTAATAGGCTAGAACATCTCTTAAGTCTAACTGCCTCACTCCCAATGGGATCATTACTTGGGACTCATAATCTGATATTACTAATATGACACATACTCTTACGTGAGAACATTGCACTTAGAATTAGGGCGTGTTAAGATTTTGGCGCTACTATAGAGCTTATTACTAAACACCAAACCATTCATTTTAAGGTCAAACAATTCACTCTCAATCTTAATGGTTCTATATAGATATGATGGGGTAGAGACAAAAAATAAAACACCCCCCCCCTCTCCGACTCTTTTTTATGAGAAGATGAAGGTAACTCGATAATCAATACATGATGTGCCCTATTTATGATAAGTGTTTTCCAAAACATATTATGCCAACCTACTTTGCTTAAATGGCACATCTATTAATTACATTCGATTAGACAACTAACTTGGTGTTGTTGAAATTCTACATCAAGTCACCCAACAATAGGGTAAATTGAAAAGTTATGATTCTACTTAATATATGAGACATAAAAGTCCCCAACACATAATCAAATTGATATAGTACAAGGGCCTTCAAAATGATTCTATAAAGGAGAGTTATATAAAATTAAATAGATAGATAGCCCATGCTTAGTAGCATAACACACATTGAAAAAGATTAATCCAATAATTTCAACATTAATCATACCTGAGAATTTAAATATCAAGGCTCAACAACATTCAAACGATGTAAATCCCCTCTATTTTCTTACATCTACTCCTAAAACACAGGTCAAGCTAAGGAGGCAGGACTCCCCTTTTCGAATAAGGATAGCGCTTCCACCTCTTCTATAGTAAGCCTAAATGATTACCTTGGTGAATATAAAAGCCTAGTGAAATGCACAATCTATTAAAGAAGACAAACCTCTCCATAAAATATACATAAAGAAGCACAGATAGTGTTAGAGTTTAATCTAAGTTATACATACAGAATTTGTTCATTTAATTTCAGCTCATAACTCATTGATAAAATTATGAATTTTATCCACTTTTGCAAACACTCATTAGATAAAAATCTATCTTATATCATTTTGAACTTATATGTGTGTGTGTGTGCTCATGCGTGCATATATATATACAGAAGTTTAAATTAATATGAGGCTATAACTTGTCAGTAAAAGGATTTTTCATATTTTGACCATTTTGACTTAACAACTTGCCACTAAGGCATGAAGTTGAGTTTGCCAGCCAATTGAGTGCTACCTCCACAATGTGTTTCTCATAAATTTGTTCATACTGAGAGCCATCAAAAAGGCTATTCAATTGCAACAAGGATATATAACTCAAGCAAAGAAAAACTCATAATGGAGCTTTCCATCATGCATAAGACAAAGTGATATAAGAAAGAAAGGTATGCAATGGGAATGAAAAAGAAAGAAAGTTATTATGCAAATGAATTAATGTGGTCCCACACCCTCAATTTATAATAAGGGAGCAAAATAAATGGAATCCAAAGTATCATAAATACGTTTGACAACCACATTTATTATATAATATAATGATAATTATTAATCTCTTTTTTTCTTTATAGTATCACTATCAAAGAGAAAAGAAATTTAGAAAATTAAATATGTATAAAAAATAACTTGGATCAGGTTCAATTTAAGTGGTCAACAAGTGAAATGGTTGGGTCAACCTGTTCAACATAACAGCTTGGCCTAGAGGACTCAACTTAGATAGCATGCCTAATAACCATGGCATCTCACATAAACTTTTTCAGTTCAAGCAGATCAACTAGATTGACTGGAGATTGAAATCAATCCCATGTGATGATAAGTACTAAGGAGAGTCCAATTAGCAAGTCACGCTGACTACATCATCTCCCAAAAGAGGTTGAATAGGCTAACCAAATGAATATGCAACACCAGCAACTACCTCGCCAAAATTGTAATGTGAACACTTACCTATTCTTACATTGAAAAATAAAACATAGATGATTACTTAGCAATGTTGATAAGTTATAACATAGAAGGCGTTATAGAGAGACGTTTATACTTCTCGTGTAACATTACATGAATATCCCATGGGTTAGCTTCACCTATAAATAGATGTGACTGTTGGTACAAGAGGACACAATCTAGGATTTATGGAATTTAACTCCTTTTGTAAACCCCTTCATTTTCTAGCAATAAAATCTTCTGAAAGCTTTCCTTCTCTTTCTTCATTTTTCGATCTCCACTCTCTAGTTATTTCTCCCTTATTCATTCTTCTTTCTTAGGTAGTTTGTCTCCATTAACAAATTAGAATCCAATAGTAAGTATAAGTCTCAATTAGTTCAATGGATTCATGCACATTATTTAGACCGACATGCTATCTGGATACCAAATTATTGTTTCTTTTGCTCATGAATTGAGTAAAAAAAGACTAATAAACAATCATATAAATCAACTAAAAGGTATATTCATATAGTTATAAATTTATGAACATAAATATACATAATCTATACATTTCTTTCTTGTATTGAAGGATGTGTTCTTTAATTTGAGGATTCCTATTAACTTTAATGAAAAGTTTAACACATGTGTGATTTGGTGAGACCTACTGCTTCTTTCATAAAGATTAACGTTGATGGTGGCTCGAACACTAATATGGCAGGTGTTGGAGGGGTTTGCAGGGATTATTTAGGCTCTGTCATATGTTGGTTTGTGGCTGATGTTGTTCCTATATCTCCCTTGGATGCTGAAGCTAATGTCGTGGTGTCTGGTTTGATGATTGCTAGAAAATTTGGCTGGAAATACATTATTTTAGAGATTGATTATTCTTTGGAATTATTGCAGGTATAAGAAGTATTATCATTGGAGCATCAATATACAGATGAAAAGAATTGAAGATTTGACCAAGAATGTGTACATCTGTAGGACACACACTAAGAGAGATGGAAATAAAGTGGCTATCTAGACTGCAAAGTTTGTACATTATCTCAATTTTGCATTTCTTTCTAAGAAGGTTCCTTTCCCATTAGAATAGCTTCTTCAGCTTGATTTGCTTTAGCATTCTGTTGTTTTTTATTCTTCTTTTATTCTGATATTCTATGCGTTGTGGTTGATTTCTTTTGCATTGTTTGGGTTATTGTGAGTTGTTTTTTTCCTCTTTTTTTCAAGGAGAGTATGGAGTGTGCAGTAGGTTTCTCTTACATTTTGTTATATTTTTTTGTGTGGAATAACATTTCCTACATGGTTTCAAAAAAAAAAAAAGCTTTCTTGTGTACCATAAGCACATAGAAGTATGCATGGAGTGCTTTCTCACACAAATTTTTATTTAAATATAAACATAATTGGTCATTATCGAGCCTAACTTGATAGGACAAAACCATTAGGTTCTTTTTTTCACTTGTAACTATAGAAACGTATCAAAACTATAATAACAGTGGCAACATATCAAGCAGACATACATGCAAGGGAGTTTTTTATCTATTAGTTTGCAAGTTACAAAATGTAATAAAAGCCATAAAGTAGTTAAATTTATCCCATAAAAAAGTTTTAAAAAACAAATATGGTTGAGCCATCAAAAGTTGAATCATTTATAAAACTGATTTCTAAATATTCTAAAAACAATTTATTAATGAAATATAAATTATTAAGATACTCATAAATGAGTAAAAAAGGTTAATATTTTTATTGTGCACTTAAAAATCTAAAAAGTATTATTCGAATTAAAACTATTTAAATGTTATTTTATAAACATTTAATTTTATTGTCAATTGATGGTTATTCTTTTTATCTACTGCCCTTCGCAGGTCGCATGCGGCTAAACTAAAAAGTATTAGGGCATGTTTGAGGCAGCTTATTTGGTGCCGTGACGTTTTGAAAATGCATCAGGTCTGTTTGGATAAACTGCGTTTTGACATTTTATGTGTTTTCAAAATGCTGAAAACAGTATTTTCGCATCGCACCTATCTAGGTGGGGTGCAGCTTCCTGACTCCAGTTTGTTTTTTTCAAAAAAAATAAAAATTTGTGATAGCCACCGCACCTAGCATATCAACAGATTATTTAATAGGTTGTAGCTCCCCAAACAGACTATAAAAGATGTGCACACGCTGCATCTAGAACAGCTTTATATGTATATAAATATATTTATTTCCTTATTTATTTGATATTTTCTTATCATATTGCAAACACTTTCCTAACTAATTTTTCAAAATATAAGATATTGTTGTTAGATATTTCTCATATTTTTTTTAATGAAAAATAATTTATTCATATTTATGATAATACTTAACCTGTTAAAAAAGTAAATACAAAACAGATTTAATTCCATCATGATATATCAAAGATTACGATTATTATTTTGATATTTAATGGCTCAAATCAAAAGAAAGAAATTATCTAAAAAAGAGAAAAATTAAATAAAATCAAAATGTGTTCATAATACAATTTTAAATTATTTACTTTATTTTGAGACCAATAGAATTACTACAATCCCTTCTAAGATTATATTTATCGTTAATAAAATTAAAACTCAGATATTCCCCATTTCTTGAACGAAAAATTAGTGTATGGACTACCGTTTCTCCGTTTCCCGTAAGCCGTTTCCCCGAAGCTTGGTTAGGCTATCAACTCTGGACGAGCAGTGTGCGGTAATCCCACGTTTCCCATTGGCCAAGTTAGCTTATCAACAATGACCTAGAGTACTCAATTAATCGCATGTTTCCCATACGCCACGTCATCAACCGGCAATCCTGCCAGCTAGCAATGCAATCGGCATCGTCCACGCCTCTACTAAATTCCATGGATCACTTACGAAAGCAAGCAAGATAGTTGGATGCTGGTCTCTCGAATCTCCTTCTAATTATATATATATATATATATATATATATATATATATATATATATATATATATATATATATATATATATATATATATATATATATATATANTATATATATATATATATATATATATATATATATATATATATATATATATATATATATATATATATATATATATATTCTTAAATTGCGTATACGATAATAAAAATTATTATTAAATTTAAAATAAACTATTTTGTCCATCTAGAACTTTAAATCTCTCCCATAGTTTAAAATTTAATTTAGCTGATCGAATTGAGCCCATTATCATGCTTGAATTTAAGTTCGTAAGTTAAATTCAACACACTAACAAATCAACCTTTAGCCAAGCTTTATAAAGCCATACCCCCAATTCGAGGAGAAAAATTTGCATACGTAAGACATACGTAGAACTGCGTACGCCAGGAAGGTTATTCAGAGGCTATTGAAGGGGTTATATCCGCTATATATCTCTCGTAACATACCCGTACCTTCTAGTAAGTTTTGTGCTTCTGTTTTCATATATTTGTAGGTTACAGATGGGCTACAGTAGGTTAGATAGAGGTTACAAGGGGTATAATGTGGATATAACCCTCTAATACCCTCTGAATAACCTCTCTGATGTCTACATCTTACGTACTCAAATTTTTTTCTAATTTTCGACGGCCTCAAGCTTCTCTGCTCAGGAGTTACATCAACTTTTTTCCAAAAAAAATACAATCGAATATCACCACACAATTTTTATTTATTTACATATCAAACACCTAATATTTGATATTTACATTTAAAACACTTCGATGAACAGCATATAAATACAAATCCTTTAATGTTAAATATATAGATATATAAAATATATGTGGTATTAATGGAAATGCCCCTTAAATATACTAATGAACAAGCAGTTCAATATGAAAGTAATATTAAAATTTTAATTCCTATCTATCCAAAAATTTGGTTGGGTTTAGGTAGATTAGAAAGGTCAATTAATCAAAGAAGCTTAACTCCGTTTAATTTTATTGCTGTAAAACGCTAACTTGCAAGGAAAACGCGCTATCGATGATAGAATTGAATATAGTAAATTTAGATTTGACGCGTTACTAAACGTGCGCAAAGTTTCAGTCCAAATTCAACTTATGAAAATTTTGGGTGAAAATGCAAGAAAATGTGTATTTCTTTTTTGTCAAAAGTTAAAAATTATGACATTTTTGGTGCGATATGAAAATTTTGGGTGAAAATGTAACAAAGTAAACTTTATGTGTAATGGGGAGTTAGATGACATAAATATTAAAGTTGAGGTGTGATATAGACAATATAAAAAATTTTGAGTGCATCTCCGTTGTTTTTGTACATTCATTTATGATATTTTGGTTATGAAAATAAAAAAAAAAGTTGAGTAAGGGCCTGTTTGGGGCAGCTTATGAAAACGCTGTCACACTGTTTATTTTGCACGTTTAGGGCGATTATCAGAAAACTGCGTTTCTAAGTTAATGGATATGCAATCTCGGGTATAACCTCGCGATTAGTGTTAAAAAACACCGCCGCACTGTTTGTTTTGCACTTTTAGGGCGATTATTAGAAAACTGCGTTTCTAAATTATCGGGTACGCGATCGCGGGTATAACCCTGCGAATCAGCGTTAAAAAACGCCGCTGCACTGTTTGTTTTGCACATCTAGGGCGATTATCAAAAACTGTGTCTCTAAATTAGCGGATACACGATCGAGGGTATAACCCCGCGATCAGCGTTCCGAATATTCTCTAAATTTGCATCAAAAAGTTCAAAACAGCTCAACATTGATGGGCTCCATAAGTGACTCAGTAGTCTTAGACTTTAATTACTTTGACAAAGTATAGCTTTTAAAGTCAGCTTACTAATTTATTTTAGAATAGCCAGTTTTAAATTTATGCAACTGTCAAGAATATACAAATGATTTGGAAATGGTAAAGTTCAAGAAATCATGGCTAATAATTTAAGATTAAATTTTTATTAAATCGGATTTAAAATTACTATAATTTTTAAAATTAAGTGGAATATGAACTTTATTTGGTTCATTTTATTAAACATTTATTTTAAGATAAATCTAATAAATTCGGAATTTCTTTTAATCAAAATTTATTCAAATATTATATTTTCAAATTTCAATGATTTGCGACTTAAATAGATGGATATATATATATATATATATATATATATATATATATATATATATATATATATATATATATATATATATATATATAAAGGGTGGTTGATCCAAATCCCTTGGAGCTGCATGGGACGTCACCCATGTGGTGGCTCTTATAAAGTAATCATTCGATGCCAAAAGTTATGTACATGATGTGCATATGATATGTGTATGATCATAAATATCATGCCATCTCTGCCATTCCATCATCATCTCCCTAACCTGTTATAAACCCATTGCCCTCCTTAACCAATATCAGAGAGAGAGAGAGAGAGAGAGAGAGAGAGACGATGAGCCAGGAGAAAGCAAGGGGAGAGCCAAAGGTTCTGCTCGAGGATATCGAGGAAGGGAAATGGCCGAGTAGAGGGAGGAAGAAGGGAGCCGCCGCCGTGAAGCTGGAGGGCTACGTCGACGAAGGCGAATCGCTGGAAGCCGGCGAAGATGGATGCCTAACTGTGGCGAGAACGAAGAGTTTAACCGACGAGGATCTTGAGGAACTCAAGGGATGCCTCGACCTAGGCTTTGGTTTCAGCTACGACGAGATCCCCGAGCTCTGCGGCACCCTGCCTGCTCTCGAGCTCTGCTATTCCATGAGCCAACGATTCCTCGACGAGCAGCAGCAACGATCCACCGCGGGGTATCACACCGTCGGTTCCATCTCTCCTGTTCGAGTTGCGAATTGGAAGATCTCCAATCCAGGTAAGACGGTTTCCTCTTTGTAACTGATTTCTTGGTTATAAATTGTTACCTAGGGATGAAATTAATTGTTGAAGCAGGGAAAAATTTTCCGAAATTTTTTTTGCGGTTTATGTTTTTTGTCTGCGATTTGATGGTGGATGTTGTCTTTGTTGTTCTTGAATTTTGAGTTTTAGAATAATTTTTATCTCTTTGCTACAGGGGACCATCCCGACGAAGTTAAAGCACGTCTCAAGTATTGGGCACAAGCAGTGGCATGTACAGTCAAATTATGCAGCTAAAAGTTCTTCTTCTCTAACCGATCATGGATCTGCAGAGGCTTTTGTGCTTCGTACCGTAGAACTCTTTGGAAGCTGGAAGCCATTGGAAGCTAAGTTTCTTCAAATATGGATAGACTCGTAGAATTTGGTGATGGAACTTAAGGGAGGCATTGAAGATGGAGTGAGGAGGAATGAATCAGCTTGAAATCTTAGCACAACATGTGATTGAGCGGCCTAAATAAGCAGATATGGCATTGAACTGTGTCTCTTCTGTATATACATCATGGGTAATTGTTAGATTGTTTCATCTTGCATGGAATTTTTAATTTTAATATAAATTTTTATTTTTCTGTTTACATTTTTATTTGTTGTTGTCTTGATTTTTCCTTCTGCTGGGCAAGAAGACTGAATCTGAATTCTTTAATCACAGCAGGTGTTCTTATCTGTATATTGCTTTTTGTATAGTCCCGTGATAATTAAAAAAGTAGGCTTTTTTATCAATTATATATTTTTTCGTAATTTTTATTAAAATTAACATAAAGCAATCAATATTATTTCTAAAATCTTATGAAATAAAACAATTAAATTTTCAATTTGTTTTTGTAGAGCTATTTTTTAAGCAAGAAATAGACACAAAATAAATGAATGGTTCAATGATCAAATTTGCTTTTTTTTTTTATGTATTAGCTCTTCAAAAAAATATTGAACTAATTCAACTATATAAAGAAACGAAAATAGATGAACTTTATGAAAGCTTCATCCAGTTTATTTCTTAGCACGCAGCCCTATTTTTCACTGAGCCCAATAAAATGGCTTTCTTAATTAGCAATATTCATTCTGATCCCTAACTAACATAGAAGATTCAAGTGTTTATTTACCTCTGGTTTTTTACTAAAACTCAAAAGGTAAATTGACATAATGATTGTTAACAGATGATCTTCAGTATATTTTATCTGTTGCTCAGAAAGTTAGAGCTCTATTCTGTAAGGTTTAATAGCCTTGAATTAATCTTACAAGCCACAATTAAGATTTTAATTCTAGATGCTTCACCTAGATATTTATGATTAAAGTTGACTCTAGTTGGTTTGCTATAATATTTTATTCACTTGAGTTCACAATGACAAACAATTCTAGATACCGAATAGTTGCTTTCTATTTTTGAAATTTCCAAAATAGGTTCAAAATATCTTTGTACTTTCAAATCATTTTTTTTTAGAAATTTTCATTTATAATCATGTTCTTGGTTGTTATTTACTTCCATTAGATTTCTGCCAGGAAATGGGTTTTATGTGGTCATTTGCATCCTCTTTGTCTACTTTGTCATGCTAGAATTTGTGCTGGTAAAAAGTGATTTTAATCTTTGCAGGGCAAAGAACATGAGGTTTTTTTATATAAAAAAATAAAAAAAGGTAAATCATATGATCTTGCATAGTTGGAACAACTTATATTAAAGGTAGATGTGTTTAGCATGACCAACCTTTTATGTTAGAAATATGTTAACACAAAGAAAGAGAGAATAGATGCACGTACCGTGGCCTGTTGTTAGAGCAGCCCCTCTGAATGTTGTAAGTCCCCTCAGGTCACAGATTTGAATTCCCCCGTGTGTAAGGTGTGGTGCTCAAATATTTAACACGCATAGGAATGATCGAGGGTCAACTAATAGCCTTCGGTCTTTCCTTTAAAAAAAAAATAGAAAAAAAGAGAGAAAAGTCTGTTAATAGTGATTTAATTGTTGACAAACTAGTAAAAATTAGTATAGTGACAATTTTCTCTAATACGAGGTGAAGGAGGCAATGAAACAAAGTTTGAAGGTTGTGAAGGGGATTGAAGATGGCTAAAGTGGTTCTCCCATAAAGTTTGAGATAATACAACAAATTTGGTCATGAGCTAATAAAAAAAAAGTGTCATGAAATGTTGAGTGAAAGAAACACACAAAATTTTATCTAAAAAGTTTGTGAAAATTGTATGTTTTCGTTCAAATATTGCACAAATTAATTTATTTTATGCATAAATAACCTCAGGAGAGAATTTTGAAGATTTTGAAGTTGGTCGAAGCAATGGAGTGTCACACCCTTAGCACAGCAGTGCATAATTTTCTCAACAAGTTTCTCTAGGGCAATGCACCATAGGTTTTGACTAAATGCAATATGATCCAATTTTATTACAACAAAAAGAATTACAAAAAATGGATAGGAAACCCATCTACACCCTACACAACTCACACAAAAAAGAAAAAAGGGATTCCTATTCAAAAACAAAAACAACCACCCACAATACAACCAAAAAAAGAGAACAAGATCAAGAAAGATCTTCAATGGCTAAAGCGACAACTCATCAGGAAAAATGAAAAAAACATTAGCAAAGGACATCTTCAACCCAAATTTTGCAGCTAAATGAGCCACGAAATTGCCCTCTCAACGAACATGAGACCAAATCACATTTAAGCTATCAGATAAAGCTTTAATCCTTTTAATCTGCAACTGAATACTCCAAGGAGGCTCCAAAGCAAACCTGCAACACTTCCAGAGAATCAAAGAATTAACCTCAACTATTATATATCTAAAAACCCAACTTCTTAGCAACCATAAGCCCAAAGACAACAACATCAGCTTTAACAGAAAATGGAGAACAAGGTATAGCTGAAGGCGCAAACCAACAGACAATAGAACCAAAAAAATCTTGGCAAACTCCACCAACACTAGCTGAATTAGGCTTCCAACAGCAATCAGTATTGATTTTGAAGAAAGGAGCACAAGGCTTATACCAAACAACTCGATTAGAATAGTAGATAGAACTATTCGACTTGATGAGTTGTTGAATATACCCATCCAACTTATCCAAACCATTACCTTTAAATTTCTTAAAAGTAAGGCATCTACATAGATACACAAAAATAAGACCCATAGTATGTGGAGCCTTAGGTAAGTCATCGTTAAAAAGACCATTGTTCCTGGATATCCAAACAAACCACAGTACAACAAAAGGAACGATATTGAAGAAATTATTACCAAAATTTCTCCATCTACAAACATATAAAAAATAGAGCTGTAAGAATGATCCATATGAAAATTTAGAAGCTTCTTGGAAAGCTGAACCCAAATATCAGAAATAAAGGTACAATTACCAAAAATATGAGTGAAAGATTCTTCATGATCTCTACAAAGAATGCAATGAGAAGGTAATCTCAATCCTTTTAGCTTAAGAATATCATCAGATGGAGTGATATTATAAAGAACAAGCCAAATAAAAAAAACATCAAAGACTTCAACCAAGGATTCCAAATCCAATCCAGATTCAAGCCTTGAAATTTCTAAAAATAATTAGCAAAACATTTAGAAATTGAATCCCCCACCTTTTTCTTAATAACCGACATGTCCTTCTTAATACTAGAAATAAGAATGGAAGCAATGAATTTAGCATCATTAAGATTAACTAACTGGGACAAAATACCATAAATGTTGAACCTAGACATTAAGCTCAATGGGACCACCATAATGATCCAAAAGAGCACCTTTACCCTTCCATTCTTCATACCAGAAAGAACATTGTCCATTACCAAGATCCCAACAAAGCTGACTTTCAGTACTTTTAGAGTCCTTCAACATTTCCTTCCAAATAAAAGATTCAGTTTAGGATGAGGTGATAGCTAAAGGATGAATATCAGAACAATATTTAGCATGCATCAACGAGGCCCATAAAGAATTATTTTTTTACGGAAACGATACCACAACTTCATATATTTGACTTTATAAGAATCAGTAAGACTCCTAAAACCCATTCCACCTTTGTCATAGGGTTTACACAGATTCTTTTAACACATCCAATGAATATTCTTTTTATCAATGCCATTCCAAAAAAAAACTTATTTAAAATTAATTCCATCTTTTTTATGAAACCCAAATGCATATTCATAACTCGTAAAGAATAAAGAGGTAGAGAAAAGAGAATACTCTTCAGTATAGTAATTCTCCCTCCAAAGGAGAGAAATTTATTCTTCCAAAACATAATTTTTTTTTT
>NEWO01001685.1:7452-32212 GCA_003013225.1 Phalaenopsis aphrodite
ATTAAATAAAACATCCTTGAAACACCACTAAGCCCAATTAGGATTAAAAATTTGGCTAAGTGTTCAAATTACACTAACTTGCCTCTTTAAGGGTCTTCACCTACATAATTTTCAAATAAAATGATAAGTGATAATTACCCTATTCTTAGAGATAATTGAGTAATCAATGCTCACTGAGTAATAAGGGTATTTACAGGATGAACCATTAAGCAACATAATAAGTTTAGATGGACTTGAGGCTTTTCACCAATTGGTGAGAGGCGGGCATGAACCTGCTTCCTCCTCCTAACTTGTTGGATACCTCAGATGCCTATTAAACTTAATATACTTTGCTCAATGAAATCATCCTTAATTAAACTTTTAAGGACACACAAAAATATGACATAGGGTTAGGAAAACCACCAGAACTTTACTTTTCCTGCTCTTCATAAATGCCCTCACATGCATTTTTAAGTTTCAGGTGGTGGAACGAGAAGACTCGTCAGGTACGCTTTTACAGTTTATAGTACCGTCTTTCTTGTGCTCTTTTCCTTACATTCTTTATGCTTTCGTTGTTTCTTTTATACTTGCATGCATGAAAACAACATAAACTTTCATGTTAACCAAAACCAAAACCGAAATCAAAACTGAAATCAACCAAGACAAAATTCACCCCCACAACATTCAAAATAAAAAACAACTCAAAATTTAATCACAATCATCACATAAACTATAACTTCAACTAAATTAAGACGTCTCTATCAAATGATCGAGAATTCCTCGGAGGAGGTAACCTACGGTTGCTAAGTAGGCTTCCCACAGACTAAATGAAATTATGGAACTCATTAAGTTCAGTTTAGTAAGGTCATTTAGACTAATTGAATCCAATAGAAAATAGTAGTATCAGAATGAGGGAACCGTAGGATCCTAATCAGTGTCGCTCTAATCAACTTTAATATTTTCTCATAAAATTTAAAAAACTTCAATCATAGGGCCACCTGATTGGATATTATAACTTGACACACTAGAAAACTCAAACTCATCGTGGTGAGGAACTTGGAGCTAGCATAGTGGGCAACACGACCATCATTAACAGCAAAACCTATCTTCCCCAGCTAAATCAATCTTTCTTCCTTAGACTTAAACAACAAAGCCATAGGATGTTGAGGTTTCTAGCTTATGCAACGTAAATCCTTACCTTATTTTTAGGCCTTTGTATAGCCCTGCTATATAATATAAGCCCTAACTCGTCTTAGGATTCTGAGGTTGTCGTTTGTCACAACCTAAATCCTCACAGCTTCCAGGCTATTTGTGTGATAGTTTCACACGAATATAAGCCCTAACTAATAAGATTGGCAGGGTGAAACACTTAAATATTTCTTCTCAAAATTGAAGCCAAATATTAGGATAGCTTGGGAAGTCATTAAGGTTCTCCTTTGGATCCATGACATCCCCTAGTTTTTCCTCCTTTGGATTCTACAATAAAATGTTCCAAATTTGAACCAATCCCCTTTCACGCATCTACGTCCGATTTCATTGAAAAGTCCTACCCTTTGAAACTCCTTAAAGATAATATTTTTTTTTATTTTTATCGAGAGTCTTCTTAGATGACCTTGGTCATTTAAGATGTAATTAACTATAGGGGCTTGCCCCTATAGAAAGCATGTCCGAACCAAGCTTAATATAAACCCTATTTAATCCTTTATATTAAATAGAGGAACTTTTCGGCAAATACAAACGGTTTTGCAGACCAGACGGACGTCATACTTTCCTTAGTTTATTTGATCAAGCCTCATCCTCAAGTCTTGTGTTTATTCTTTGTGATAGATACATGATTTGAGGTACAGTGCTCTTTCATTTTAAATTATGAAAAATATATCGTCAGTTTAATTTCATACTTCAACGTCCTTCCAAAGCGGGCAACGGAATTTCAATTCCGGTGACCGACAGCTTCTTACTGGCAACTCCCCACAAACCCCACTGAACACCCAAAATAGTGTCGACACCTGATTATTCTAGTTTCTCAAAAGGTTTATTTGATTGTTCCCCCTTTGTTGACTTTCACCATTGTAATTGTTATTCTAGTTAAAGTTTGGATGATTTTTCCAACCTGGGTTATAATAATAAGAATTTGAGTTATTGGGTCCCTTAATAGCATTTATGACTTTAAATGAAGTTTGAGAATCAAGCATTTATGATAATGAATTTTCTACAATCAAATAAGGTGTTTGAGAAAAATTCATTCCAATTTAGTCTATATTCCTAGATAATGCAGCAACTTATGAAGCTACCATTGAAATAACATCTTTATCATGAATACTGACTACTTTCTTAAGATTTGCCCTTTCGGAAGGCCTTTAAAAATTATTTATAGTCATTGCTTAAAATAAAGCATAGGCTTCATCAAATGATTTAGACATTAATGAACCTCCAACAACAGCATCTATGATTAATTTAAGAGATCAAACTAACCCATTATAAAAATTTTTGAATAATTAACCAGTTGACCGTGACTTTACATATGCTTAAAAATATAAGTATTTAATACTGCTGCTAAAAGATTTAATTCCTCAGCAACTGTACCAAAACTTAATAACAGTTATATATTCGATAAATATAGACGTAATAAATATTCAATAATTGTAACGTCACACTTATCAATGCAAGTATACGTATCTCTCAAGTAATATAGGACTCTAATGGAGTCTTAGATATCAATCTCACATGGAGTAAGATCAGAACTACAAACTAAGATTTTAGAAAAGCAATACTTAAATAATAACAAAGAATTTCAATGTGCTTATCTGTCACTAATAGACAATTGAAATAAATATGTAATTTTAATAACTATTAAATAACTAATTATACTAATGAAGTTTCTGATGTGATATTCAATATATAAGAAAACATCCTTCTCATCGTCAAAAAATTATAGTGAATGGATAAAGTGAATTAGTTCAAATTATATTATGCCAAATAGGAGCATACCTATTCTTTACCCTTTGGTCCAGGCATAAAGAACATTGACTAATCCTACGCTTGTTTACTGAATCTGCGGCTAGGTTGGGAGGATACCAACTCTCACTTCTGAGCTCCCACATTCCCCTCACTTGAGGGCTAACATCTAAACTTCAGCACTCAAACGATAGGACCGAATTAGGGATTTTTCTATGTCACTCTAAAATCTCCAATTCTACAACTGATATTATTATTTCCCTATTTATTTGCACCCAACTTCCAAGGGCTTTGACCTTCAAGAATCTTGGATGTAATCTTCACTTTAGTTGTAAAACTCAACGTATTCCAACAAATCAATTGGCCAGATTGAAAGTAAATTAAGATTGAAGTAAAATGATCATCATAATTTCTTAAACATTTTCATGGCTTTACCAATTCAAATCAACATTCCACAAATCTCGAGACAAGGAGAAAGACAGAGAAAACTACTCAGGTCTCAGGGGTAAACACAACAAAACTCGGAATTCATATATAAAATCAAAGTCATACAAACTACAACAATAAATAAACTTATCTCTAATTTCTCCCCAAGAAAACTCCTCGAAGTTCCTTTGAATCTCTTCCTTTCTTTACATCACACAGAATTCCTCTTTAAAGTGGCAAGGAGGAAGAAATCTCTCACTTTCCCTCCACTCTTACAATCTCTCGAAGAATTCCACACAATTTTGACACTCTAGTAAATTCTCTATACACTAATGGAACCTCTCTAACCTCCAGGACCTCTAGAGTCTTATCAATTTTCAACCAAAATATTATTTTAAAGTTGTGGATGAGCTTTTCCAAGAGTTTCCTAAGCATCCCTTCAAAATTTGTCCTCATCCAAAGCCTAGTTGGTCAGAACTGCCGAGCTCGCCGTCAGCGGCCTCGAGGGCTCCATCGGTGGACCTTCTTAATGAATTAATTCTGGAGTCTCTGGAAAATCTCACCATCGGCAGGGTCGATGGCGCCGTCAGCGCCCTAGTTCAATTCTTCACATTTTGGTTGTTTTTGCTCCAAATTGGCTCCTTTTTGCATCTTTTTGCTCCAATGACCCTAATTCATCATTCCTGCAATAAAAAATCAAAATTACCTTTCTTTAAAGTGCAATATCATCAAAATAAGTATAAAATAGGTATGCAAATCTCAACATATTTTCCTTTGGTCAAAATCCCCCGAACTTAACTATTATTTGTCCTCAAGTAATTTTAGTACTATATAAAAGTTATGATCTATTGTAGTAAACTATAAGTTTGATTTAAATAAATATCATAGTGAGATTTTCAGAAAAAATTAAAGTAATTGAATTAACTCTGTAGCTACAAGATTATCTAGTCATCAAGTTTAAGAGTTTTAGTCTTCTATTCATTTCAAGAATGATTATATGTTGCAATATTAAGCCACTTAGAATATTCAAATGATAGGAACTTTATGAGAACACTACTAGTAAAAGATATATTCTATAAATATAAGTTCAGGAATGTATTTAAGTTTTCCCTTTAGGTAGGTCCAGTGAAGCCAATTTTTGGTTAGGCATATCCTCACTTTTATTATTTTTTCTTTATTTTCTCTTTTTCATTTGGATTGCTTTCAATCCTATATATTTTTCTTTTATTTTTAGGGATTGTTTTCAATAATTTCTTTTCCTTTTTTAAGTGAGGATTACTATATCTGGATAGCCTTTAATGATTTTGAACATCACCTTTCTTTCCCTCAATTTGAAACTCAAAGCATTCATTTTCCTTATAAATATTTCATAGTTTTTACATCATTGAGCCCCAATCTTTTCTTCTCAAATGAATTTCCAAATTCTTAATACTTCAAAATATAATTTCCTTTACTTTAAATAGTTAACTATAATCTTCTTCTCTTATACTAAATATCTTAAGTTACAAAATTAATTTTCATTACAAAAATATTTCTTTAAATCTACCATAATATTTAAATAGCTACAAAATATAGTTACCTGAATTAAATTCACTACATAAAATCATATTAATAATTTTTGAAAATATTGAAATAGAGGACATCTAATAGTTAATCTTTTTCTTCCCTCCCCCAAACTTAAAATTTTCAATATGAAATAATACAGGTGGAAAGTAAAACTCTAAATATAAATCATACCTAAGCATTTTAGGCATTTTCATCATTCTGAATTTTTTGCAGGCCTTCTCAAAATTTCTACTTCACCTAGTGTGCAATATTAGGAGCTTTCTACACATATAAATCATTAGAGAAATTTTCGGGTAATGAAATTTTGAAATAAGTATAAAACTAAAACATTAAACAAGCACAATATTTCCTAACACAACTACAATACTAAACAAAACAAATACAATTAAAATGCGAAATAAAAATCACATTACATTCTAAAATACTACTCAACATCTATTACACTACACATGCACATTTAACTACCACACTAACTTTATAAAAAAAATTAAAAATCATCCAAGTACAACATAATAATAAAAATGAAAGTCCAAATACACACAAACATCCATTTCTATTACAAAAGATCATAAAAATAAAAGTATAAGTACAAGTACATAAATTACATTCAAATATCAAAATCCCAAATTATGTCTTCATCTCCTTGATCAGCAGGTGGATTGGGCTGATACTGAGTATATCGAGGGCACTCAGGGTAAGTAACATCAGGCACAAGTATGTAGTGTCGGGCCTGAGCTTCGTAATAAGCTACCTCAAAATTTGAATGCGTCTGAAGGTACTCACTATCATAATCATGTCGATGTTCTAAACCTCTAATCCTTTCATTTATTAATTCTATACTCTTTCGTTGCAAGGTCAACTCACCCATCAAATCAGTGAGGGTAGTGGAACTAGAAGTTGGAAGGCATAACTTATAGAGCGGACATCTCTACTAATAGAAGGTTCTTGACTCCTACTTCCAGTTCTCCATTTCTCATGGGATTCATAAGTTTTTAAATTGGATTTACTAATGGGTTCATCTCTAGTTTCCACTCCAGAAAGTTGGCAAAGTGCATAAATAAGGCCAGGATGTCCTAGACCTCCACTTGTTTCACTCCTCGGCGTAGTCAATGTATTATAAAAAATAATTATACCCACATTTATAGTTCTATTATTCTGAATACAAAAATTCAGGATAGCTCTATCTCTAGTTACCTCACTATGGTGATAAGTCGGTAACAGAGTAGAAGAAATAAAATAGTGTCACACCTTTGAGGTGGCATTCAACATGGAAGCAAAAAAATTTACCCGTTCTCGTTGTTTAATCTTCCACGTTCCTTTCCCATCAGTGAGATAGTTGATCACATCATTCAGGGGGCCTTCCATCATACTAAAGGATTCATAATGACAACAATAAGAGTCTAGGACTTCGTAAAAGGTGTTGATGTTGGCGACATTAAATTCAACAGGAAATCCCGACACTTGAATGATTCCATCTTCAGAATAGATTACATTGGCATAGAACTCCTTCAAAACATTTGCATCAGCTTTATTGGTGGTGTAACGAAAGTTTTCCCACCTTCGCTCGGTAATAACTCATTCAATTTCTCCTCCCAGACTCTCAAAAACTCGATCTTGTATACACCTCTTTCCTTTAAATTCAGAAGTAAATCTTCATTGAGCCTTCACATTGACGAAGCAAGACTCGTCAAACTCAATTCATCTCTTTTGATGTGGAGCCATTTCAATCTAATCAAATTATAAAAAAATTTCAAAATATACTTCAAATATGCAAATAATGGCTTCCAAAAGTAATTCTAAGAGTTCAACACTAAGTTTCATGAATTTCTTCCCAAATTTTCTTCACATTCTCAAATTTTTTGGATCTCCTCAATGTGGAAGAAATCCATGATGAAAATCAAATATTTTTAACTTAGAGTGAAGCTCTTAATTAGAGATGATCATATCCGGTGTCAAAAAGCCTTGAAATCGCCTCCCAATCCAAGATCTCTCAAGCCCTAGGTCGAAATTGCATTTTTAGGAGGAATGGGATGATGAATAGTGGCAGTTGACTGGTCAAAATCATGGTTAAATGTGTTTTTTTGTGATATCATCGTCGGCGGGGTTAATGGCGCCGTCGGTGTGCTTTATTGAAATTTAAACAGAACTCTCAGGAAAAATCCACCATCGGCGGCGCCGAGGGCGCCGTCGGCGGGCTCTACAGATTTTGGTTCAAATCCCAAATTTTTGCGATTTTGATCAATTTTAAACCTTAACGACATCCTTTCAATCATTATAGACATAAGTTTAAGTGACTAAAAGATGTACTTATCACAAATAAACTTTCACAACACAAAACATCACTTATATATATATAAATTCCAATGAGTACAGTATACGTTACATAACACACCTAAGTTTGGTATTTTCTCAACCTCAATACATTAATTTAGCATCGCAATCCAAACCACAACAATCAAAAAGCTGAAAACAAAACATCTTATGCTTAGTTTCAACTACACAAAGATCTAAAAGCATAATTCTAAAATAAAGCAAATACAAAGTTCAAATCAAATTACATAGATAGACAGACAGGTAGTAATATAAATCTACTATTCATTAGATTTAGTACTAGATTCTTCTCTGAGATCACTCATTGATTGCACATGAACGAAGAGGTTGTAGAAGGGTCGGTATGGAAATTCTTCAATAGAATCCTCTTCTATTAATTTCATTCTCCTCATCTGCCGTATCAAACTATCTTCTAAATGTCTAGAGTGCTCAAAATGTTCTTTCATTCTCCAGTCTAGATGATCGAAGAAATCAGAGATATTATTAATTGTATTTATGACATTTTGTACCTCCTTCTCCAATTTCTTGATTTTGCGCAGGATCACCAGAGTCTTGTCAGGAATTAAGGGTTGAAGTGGCAGTGAATTCTGAGATGATTGATCTACTATAATGGTCATGTCATTTTCATTTTCAAAAGCAGTGAATCTCTCAGTTGGGCCCAAAGTCTTCCAAGATAGAAGTACATTTTCCCAATTTTGGTAGGACACTTGGAACTGACTGCAAAGTGAGAAAATTGTGGAAGGGTGTCCAAGCCCATAAGTTGATCCATGAACGATCAGGCCCAAAACTAACTTCACAATTATTGATTCAATATCGATCGTCAGTCCCCTTTGAATGCAATAATTCAAAAATAACACTTTCTTTAGAAACTTTGCCGATCTTCATTGTCGGCAATAGTTTCGCAGAAATGAAAAAGTCAGAAATGAAAAAGTGCTAGTTTTTTTAAAGGGATTTAGAAGTGTAGCAGAAAAACTAACATACCCGTTTTCTCTCCTTTCAAAGTCTTCAGTTTCGTCCGTTAAATATTGGTAAATTTCATTCATCTGGTTTCTTGTTGGGAAAAAGTTGGAATAGTGGCATACAGGAACGTTCTCAATCATGTATAATTTGTTCATTCATGCAGGAGTAAAAGTGATCCATCTACCTCACACATAAACAACTCCCTGGTTGATTCCGTGCAAATTTGCATAAAATTCTTTCACCACAGGAACAACCACGGCAGCGGGGGTATAGCACAACACTTCCTATCTTCTCCTCACTATCATCTCTTCAATTGTTGTAAATGGATTATTCAATCCGCGATTTACGAATCCTTGTTCCTTGATCAATCTTTTCTTTGTCAGTAACTTGTTGAAGATTCGCTGCGCTTTCATACTAATAAACTTTCGCCGATTGAACACTCACATTCTGGGATTATCAAGGGAATTGGATGCCATAGGAATGAAATTGGTGGAGTTTCACTTCATTTTTTAGGGAAATATGACTTTAGGAATCGAATTTGGGAGTTTAAAAGGGTAATTCCCGCCCAAAAAATCGCCAAAAATCGCCATTCGAAATCCAAAAACCGCCATCTCGTCGATCTCACCGTCGGTGAGCCTCTGTATTTTTTTTTCCTTGACTCTCGGGAAAAACCCGTTGTTGGCGACGTCGACACCCAAGGAAAAAATTGTATAGTTTCGCTCTGGTCCAAATGCGTTCCAATTTTTCTTTATGGATCCAATTCTTATGATGATTCAAGGGTAAATATGAGTAGTAGAGCTTAATACTACCACAAACTAACAATAATTTCAAATAAAAACTACTATAATCGCAATAAAAGTAAAGATAACTATGGGTTGCCTCCAATAAAGCGCTTGGTTTAACGTCGTCAGCCCAAACTATTCAGGTGTTATTCAGGTTGACTGATCATTAAAACCTCTTTAAAATTTGGTCTTTTACCCTCAAAATATGGTTTTAATCTATATTCATTTACTTTAAATCTATTTCCAATTTTTTGATCTTCAATCTCAACAGCTCCATAAGTATAAACTTGAGTCACAGTAAAGGGTCATAACCATTGAGACTTTAATTTCCCAGCAAATAACTTCAGTCTAGTATTGTAAAACAAAACTTCTTGTACTGGTTCAAAGTTCTTTTAGTTAATCTTCCGATCATGCCATAACTTTAGTTTCTCTTTATAAATTCTATCATTATCATAAGATTCATTTCTTAATTCTTCCAATTCATTTAATTGTAACAATCTCTTCTTACTAGCATCTTTCAAATTAGAATTGAATTCTTTAATCGCCCAATATCCTTTATGCTCTAATTCTACTAGTAAGTGACAAGTCTTTCCAAAAATTAGTCTGTAAGGAGTCATTCCAATAGAAGTTTTATAAGCAGTCCTGTAAGCCTATAATGCGGTATCCAGTCTAGTGGACCAATCTACTCTGCTAGGATTTACAGTCTTTTCAAGTATTTGTTTAATCTCTCTATTAGAAACTTCAGCTAACCCACTGGCTTGAGGGTGATAGGCAGTAAGGATTCTATGTATAATATTAAACTTCTCAACCAATCTCTGAATATATTTATTCCTAAAATAGGATCCCCGTTAGTGATAATCATGCTAGGCATTCTGTATCTAGTGAAAATATTTTTCATTAAAAATCATGAAACACTTTTATCATCACAACGAGGTAAATCTTGTGCTTCAATCTACTTAGAAATGTATTCTACTACAATTAATATATATAAGTTCCCAAATGAAGGAATAAATGGTCCCATGAAATCCAATCCCAAAACATCAAAGATCTCAACTTCTAACATAAAATTCAGAGGCATTTCATTTCTTCTAGATATATTGCCTACTTGTTGACATCGATCACAAGTTTTTATGTATCTATAAATATCTCTAAAGATAGTAGGCCACTAAAATTCAGCTTGTAAAATTTTATAAATAGTTTTATCAATCCCAAAATGTCCTCCAAATTCAAAATCATGACATTTTTGAATGATCAGCTCAATTTCTTCATAAGGTACACATCTTCTCATAATAAGATCCTTAAATTATTTATATAAATAAGGCTCATCCCAAAAATATGCTTTCACATCATGAATGAATTTTCTTTGTTATTGCAATGTCAGCATAGGTGACAAAATATCACTTACAATATAGTTAACGATATCAGCATACCATGGTATTTTCCACTCATTAATATTACAAAGTTGTTTATCAAGAAAATTGTCTGTAATTTCACTGTCAGTGTTAGATAATTAATGTTTTTTAATCTCAACAAATGATCAGCAATTTGATTATCAGTTCTTTTTCTATCAATAACCATAAGACCAAATTCTTGCATCAAAAGTATCCATCTAATCAACCTTAGTTTGACATCCCTTTTTTGTATTGGATATTTAATAGCAGAGTGATCAGTGTGCACAACACATTTAGCTCTAATTAAATAAGATCTAAATTTATCTAAAGCGAACACAATGGTCAGTAACTTTTTTTCTGTAACAGTATAATTAATTTGTGCATCATTAAGAGTTTTACTTGCATAGTATAAAACTTTAAAAATCTTTTCATACCTTTGTCCAAGAACATCTCCAATAGCATAATCACTAGCATCACACATCAGTTCAAATGGTTTCTCCTAGTTAGGCGAAACTATAATAGGAGATGTGATTAATTTTTCCTTTAATAACTCAAAAGGCATTTAAACAGATCGCAGTAAATTCAAATTTCTTGTCCTTTCCTAATAGTTGGCATAGAGGTTTGGTAATTTTGGAAAAAAAAATTAATAAAACACCTATAAAAACCAATATGTCCAAGAAAAATCCTAACCTCTCTTACATTAGTAGGAGGTGTAAGTTTAGATATAACTTGAATTTTTGCAGGGTCTGCTTCCATACCATCTTCCAAAATTTTATGTCCTAACACTATTCCTTCTGCAACCATAAATTGACATTTCTCCCAATTCAGAACCAGATTAGTTCTTTCACATAACTCTAAAACTTTTTCAAGATATTTTAAGATGCGTCAAATGATGTTCCAAATACAGAGAAATCATCCATAAATACTTCCAATCCATCATCAATTAACTTACTAAATATAGACATCATACATCTCTGGAATGTTGCAGGTGCATTACATAATACAAAAGACATTCTTCGAAAAGCAAAAGTTCCGAAAAGACTAGTAAATGTTGTCTTTTCTTGATCCTCAGGTGAATTAGGAATTTGATGGTAACCGGTATGTCCATCTAAATAATAAAAATATTTGTGCCCAACAAGTTTATCTACTATTTAATCTAAAAAGGGTAAATGGAAGTGATTTTTCCTGATGGCAGTGTTTAATTTTCTATAATCAATGCAAATATGCCACCCAATAATTTGTCTGATAGGTATTAATTCATTATTTTCTTTTGTTTCAACAATCACTCAACTCCTCCGTTCTTAGGAACACAATGAATTGGACTTACCCACGCACTATCTGAAATATGATATACAATTCCAGTGTCTAACCATTTCAAAATTTCCTTCTTAACTACTTCTTTCATCATTGGATTTAATCTCCTTTGTTGATCAACTCTAAGTTTATATTGTTCATCTAATATAATTCTGTGCATACAGATCGAAGGAGTGATTTCCTTAATATCAGCTACGGTCCAACCAAAAACTTTCTTATATCTTTTCAATGTATCTAAAAGTTTTTGCTCTTGCAAATTATTTAATTCTGAAGATATAATAACAAGTAATGTAGACGAGTCTCCCAAAACCACATACTTTAAGTGGTTAGGCAATATTTTCAACTCAAGTTCAGATGGTTTTATAATTAACAAAAATAGATTCTCATCAGCATTTTCCATAATATCCAGCATCTCAAATCTTTTCTGAACATAATCTAATTCTTCATTTTCTAATTCGTCCAACATAACTTCATCACTCTCTTCAAATTGGTCTTTCTCTTCAAAATGTTCTTTAAAATATTCTTTCAATAGATGTTCACTAATTTCCATGCGAAAATATTCATTATCTCTTTCAACAACAGGGTATTTCATAGATTTTGCAATGTTAAAAGTCACTTCTTGATCATTAACTCTCATCATTAATTTTCCTTTTTGAACATCTATCATAGCTTTTCCACTAGCTAAAAATGGTCTCCTTAAAATGATAAGTATTTCTTTATCTTCCTCCATATCTAACACAATGAAATCCACAGAAAAGATAAATTTATCCACTTTTACTAACACATCTTCTATAACTCCCTTAGGATATAGAACTGAACGATCCACTAACTGAAGAGTTATAAAAGTAGGTGAGACTTCTCCTAATCCTAAACTTTTGAAAATTGTTAGAGGCATAAGATTAATGCTGGCTCCCAAATCACATAAAGCTCTTCCATAAAATTTTTCACCGATAACACACGGTATAGTGAAACTTCCAGGATCTTTTAATTTTTCCGGAAGATTTTTTTGAATAAGTACACTACACTCTTCGCTAAGTGCAACAGTTTTGTTATTCGTGAACTTCCTTTTCTTGTTCAGAATATCTTTCATAAATTTCACATAATTGGGCAGTTGCTCTAAAGCTTCTACGAATGGAATATTCACCATCAACTTCTTAAGAATTTCTAAAAATTTGAAAAATTGTTTATTCCGTTTGTGTTGCTTCAATCTTTGAGAAAACGATGGCGGAGGTTTCTCTACAACAATCTTCATCGGTGTAAATGGATATTCTATGTCTGGGTATTCATGATCCTTTTCTTTTTCGGTATCCACTTTCTCTTTTTCAGTTTTCAATTCTTTTTGTACTCTTGTTTCCAATTCTTTTCCACTTCGTAGTTGTATCGCTTTGATTTGTTCTTTTCCTTGATGTTTAGGATTTGATTCTACCGTACTAGGAAAAGTTCTTAATGTTCAGTTACTAAGCGTAGTAGCGATATGCCCTAATTGGTTTTCAATATTCTTAATAGCAGTTTCTAGATTTTGTAATTGATTTCTTTGAATTTGTAATTTATTTCCTTGATTCTGCAATTGTTGACCCATGTTTAGTATCAGTTCTTCCATAGACAACTTCTTCTCCTTAATTTGATTGTTATTGTTAAATACTAGAGGATAAAAATGTCTATAGTTAACATTTCCTTGGTTGGATGAATTTCCTAATGTGTTCACTGGGTTTTTGCCCATTGTTGATTTGTAGAAGAATTGTTATTCTAATTAAAATTTGGATGATTCTTCCAATCTGAGCCATAATAGTTTGAATAAGCATTGTTAGGTATGTTAATAGCATTTAAAGTCTCATATGAAGGTTGAACATCCACAAATTGCCCAGATGAATTCTCTTCCATCATAGGAGGTGTTGGAGAATAACTCATCCCATAATGATCTTATTTTTTTGATATTGCAGCAATCTGCGAAGCTAACATAGATATTGCATCAGAATCATGGATACTAGCTACTTTTTTAGGATTTACCCTTTCAGAAGGCCATTGAAAATTTTTGGTAGCCATCTCTTCTATTAATGAATAAGCCTCATCAAAAGGTTTTGACATTAACAAACCACTAGCCACAACATCTATAATTGATCTAAGTGAAACCACTAATCCATTATAAAAGGTTTATCAATTATGAACCAATCTGGTAATGAATGATGAGGGCACTTCTTAAGAAGATCTTTAAATCTCTCCCAAGTTTCATATATTGACTCTCCATCAATTTGACAGAACGATTTTATGTCATTTCTAAGTTTAGCAGTTTTGGATGGAGGGAAATATTTGGATAGAAATTTTTGTGAAAGTTCTCCCCAAGTTCTAATAGATCCTGGTGCTAACAAATTTAACCACATCTTAGCCTTATCCCTCAGTGAAAAAAAAAAGTCTAAGTCTAACAACATCGTTTGAGACTGTGTCATACTTAAAAGTAGCACATAGTTCTAAAAAACTAGCGAGGTGTAAATTAGGATCTTCATTTGGTGTACCTCCGAATTGATTATTTTTTACAATTTAGATAATACCAGGTTTAAGCTGAAATAAATTAGGAGCTACATCAAGATTTTGGATAGATAAGTGAATCTCATCTGCTGAATGATTTGCATAATCTCGTAGGGGTCTAAATTGGTGTTCATTCTCTATTCCTTGATTGTTTAGATTGTTTTCCATTATATCACAATTTCTAGGTTCTCTTCTCAATCTTCTAATCTTTCTAACAGTGCATTCTAATTCTGAATCATAGGGTATAAGATTTTCAGATCCAAATTTATGCATACAATTTGAAATCAGTACAAAATAATACAATTAAGTAAACATGAAAGCAAGTTGCAATTCAAGTAAAAATTAATAATCCTAATTTGTCTGTTACTCTAATTGTGATTTTTTTTACTCGCTCCCCGACAATGGTGCCAAAAACTTGACCGCGACTTTATATATACTTAAAAATATAAGTATTTAATACTCCTACTAAAAGATTTAATTCCTCAGCAACTGAACCAAAACTTAATAACAGTTATAGATTCAATAAATATGGATGTTATAAATATTCAATAATTATAAAGTCACACTTATCAACGCAAGTATACGCATCGCTCAAGTAATATAGGGCTCTAATGGAGTCCTAGATATTAATCCCACAGGGACTAAGATTAGAACTACGAACTAAGATTTTAGAAAAGAAATACTTAAGTAGCAACAACAAAGTTCAATTTGCTTATCTGTCACTAATAGGCATTTGAAATAAATATGTAATTTTAATAACTATTAAATAACTAATTATACTAATGAAGTTTCTAATGTGATATTCAATATATAAGAAAGCATCCTTCTCCTTGTCAAGAAATTATAGTGACTGAATAAAGTGAATTAGTTCAAACTATATTATGTCAAATAGGAGCATACCTATTCTTTACCCTTTGGTCCAGACATAAAGAACATTGATTAATCCTATGCTTGTTTACTGAATCTGCTGCTTGGCTGGGAGGATACTGGCTCTCACTTCAGAGCTCCCATGTCCCCTCACCTGAAGGCTAACATCTACACTTCAACACCCAAACGATAGGACCGAATTGGGGATTTTAGTCTGTCCCTATAAAATCTCTAATTCTATGCCCGATAATATTATTTCCTTATTTTTTTGCACCCAACTTCCAAGGGCTTTGACCTCCTTGAATCTTGGATTTAATCTTCACTTTCCCTCCACAATCCGAAGTGGCGAGGAGGAAAAAATCTCTCACTTTCCCTCCACTCTTACAATCTCTCGAAGAATTCCTCACAATTTCGACACTCTAGTAACTTCACTATACACTAATGGAACCTCTCTAATCTCCAGGACCTCTAGAGACTTCTTAATTTTCAACCAAAATCTTCTTTTAAAGTTGTGGATGAGCTTTTCCAAGAGTTGCCTAAGCATCCTTTCAAAATTTGTCCTCATCCAAAGACTAGTTGGTCATAACCGTCGAGCTCGCTGTCGGCGGCCTTGAGGGCGCCGTCGGCGGACCTTCTTAATGAATTAATTCTGGAGTCTCGGGAAAATCTCATCGTCGGTGGGGTCGATGGTGCCGTTGGAGCCCTAGTTCAATTCTTTACATTTTGGTCCTTTTTGCTCCAAATTCGCTCCTTTTTGCATCTTTTTGCTCCAATGACCCTAATTCATCATTCCTGCAACAAAACATCAAAAATACCTTTCTTTAAAGTGTTATATCATAAAGAAATAGTTTAAAATAGGTATGAAAATGTCGACATATTTTCCTTTGGTCACGAGTTTGGTAAAACATGATGTGGACACTTTCTAAGGAGTTCCTTAAATCTTTCCTAAGCTTCGTAAATCGACTCCCCTTCATAGTGAGTAAAAGAAATAATATCATTTCTAATTTTAGCAGTTTTTAAAGGTAGAACATACTTAACTAGAAATTTTTGTGCCAAATCTCCTAAAGTTCTAATAGATCGAGATACTAATGAATTTAACCACATCTTAGCTTTATCCTTTAATGACAAAGGAAAAGTCTAAGTCCGACAACATCATTTAATACATCATCATATTCAAATGTAGCACACAATTCTAAAAAACTAGCAAGATATAAATTTGGATCCTCATTTGTTGTTCCCTCAAACTGATTGTTTTGAACCATTTGTATTATTGCAAGTTTAAGTCTAAATGAGTTAGTCGTTATAACTGAAGTTTGAATACTTAAGTGAATTTCATATGCCGTAGGGTTTGCATTATCTTTTAAAGTTTTTTTTGTAAATTATGATGTTCATTTTCACCAATTTGAATTTAAATATTATTTTGTGAAGAGTTCGCTATATCTTGAAAATTATGAAGACTACCTTGTTTTCGAATTTTTCTTATAGTCATTCAAATTCAGAATAGTAAGGGCACTAAACCTACAAATCTCAAACTACACCTACAAATGATAAATTCAAAAAATAAAATAACACAATAAAATAAAATAGAATTTTCTTTATATTAATTTTTTTGTTTTATATTTTTTTTGAATTTTTAGTTTTTAAAAATTTTTAAAAATAAAATCTACATTTAATCAAAATTACAAATCAAAAAGTTTACTATCAAAATTTAAAAAGTTTTTGTACTTATTCCTAGCAATGGCACCAAAAACTTAACCTGATTCACAATTACATGCAATTTTAATCTCCAAAATATTGTGAAAAACTTGACCCAAATTATATTCAGCGAGTAGTGTGAATAATGAAATGTTATGAAAAATAAATAATAAAACTTCACACTCTAGGTACTACAAAAGTGTATGTATTGTTTCAAGTAATATAGGATTTTCCTTAAGAACCTCAGTATCTATCTCACGAGGATAGTTGAATTATTTAAATTGACTTGCTAAACTCAAAAGTAAATTCTATTTAAATTGTAGATTTAAATTAAAATTAAATGATAATAATGGTTAAGACTAAATTAAATTAGATAAAAACAACTATATTTAACAGTTTAGTAAAAGTAATTCGAATGAGTTTGAATAATATGTAAAATCTTCTCCATTGCAATGAGAAAATAATCAATGTAGGATTTGAATGACTAAAAATATGATAATGCATTGTAACAAATAGGAGAATTAATATTCTTTATCCCCTCCCGATACTAGCAAAGAACATTGGCTAATTTAGAGTTTTTGACCAGCTTGTGTAGTAGTGTTGAGTAGATTCTAGCATCTGACCTCCAGATTACCCACTGTTCCCTCTCTATAGGAACTACTAGGGACCCTTATGATCCAAAATCTAAACCATATTTGAGAAAGAATCTAGTTGTTCGCCCTAGAAACATCAATTCTACCCCCATTAAAACTTATATCTCTATCTATTGCACTCCCCTTAGGTGATCGAAATGACTCTGCCAGAATGAAGTGTGACTCTAACTAGTTGGGTGAAATCATAGCCCTCTCAGGTACTTATATTTCACAATAGATTTTAGCCACACAAGTGGCCAATTTGTAAAGTCAATGAAGAATTGGTGAAAATGTCATCACAATTTTTTAAAGTAAAAAGAGATCTTTAAATCATTCTCATCCCACAAGATTATATCCCAAGAACAAGGAGAAAAAAAAGGAACTACTCTGAATTCATGGAGAATAAAACAAAAACACCATATTTATATGGAAATCGAAGTCTTAGAAACAAAAATTTAAACATAAATACAAAACCTTACGTCTTCTCCCCAACACAAATTATGGACTCTCCTTGAAGAAATTTCCAAACTCTTACTCTTACAACACAAAACACACTAAAACATATACTTAAAAACAAAAGTGAGGCGCCCTAAAGCCTTGAAATGATGCCAAAAAGTCCTCTATTTCATCCAATTTTCATCCATTTTAATAGAACTCTGAAATTATCCAAGGGTTGCTTCAAACACCCCTTCAAAATTTGGCCAAATTCAATGGATCTTCTAGAAGGGAAGTTACTGGTGCTATAGCGCCAGTTTGGGTTCTATAACACCCTTTACCCGCATCTGTGGCACTATAGCACTAAGTGGCAGTGCTATGGCTTCATACAATATACACCATTTTTGCTAATTTTTCCATCGTTTTCTCCAAATGTACATTCCATGTACCTAAATAAAAAAATATACAAAAATACCTTCTTTTAAAGTGCAATATCACTAAAAATATGCTTAAAATGATCATAAAATATGCACTAAAAATAGGTATTTTTAAGGTGGATCAATAGTTTGTCCGAAGCTTACAATAAGAAGCTCGTGCAAATTTTAAAGAAAACATTGGACAATAACAAAAGAGGATGGAATGAGAAGTTTTTAGAAGCATTATGGGCCTACATGACAACGTTCAAAACGCCTACTCAGTTTACACCATATACGGTCGTGTCAGGTGCGAGTCAGTACTTTCATCGGAGGTTCAACTACCTTCTCTCAGAGTCTCTGTCGCCAACCAGATTATAACAAAAGACAATGCTAAGCATAAACTTACGAAATTGGAGAATCTCGAAGGAATCAGTTAACGACGTAGCAAAATTTGGAACTTTACCAAGCAAAGATGATCTAGGCCCACGATAAGCTGGTCCGCCCAATGATGTTCAAAGTTGGTGACCTTGTACTTGTTCTAAGAAGGCCTATTTTTGCACACCGCAAGATAGGTGGAAAGTTTGAACAAACATGGAAGGGACCGTTCATGGTAGAGAAGGTTTATTCAAGATCTTACCAGCTAGTGGATTTCTTGGGTGAGAGACCCATGTTGTTGATCAATGGATACTATTTAAAGAAATACTAAGCAACTTGATGTTCTCTAAGACATATTCTAAAAGTAGTACATGTTTCGAGAATAGCAATATGGCCAGTGTCTGTGACGGGGTCCAAAGAAAATTTTTGTAAAAATTGGTGAAACAAGATAAACTTTAATGAAATAAAATTTGCACATCTAAGTTCCCTATTTAAAATTTGAAATTTGCAAAGTCAAATTAAATAAGATGTTTGCATATGTATAATTTAAAATCCACTTAATATAGAACTATTATTGTTCTTGTTCATTTTGAATTTCAGTGCAATGATGTTTTCCTATCTTCTGCGGGAAAATGTCGGGATGGCAACTGATTTTCCCTTTTAAAAATGACTTGAATCTCACACTAGATGAGGAGAAAGTGATACAGGGTGGCATTATAAAATTTGACCTAGATTATGTTCACGTCAATGTAGACTATGAAGGTCCCCTTATGAGCATAGTCAGTCCTAGAGAGACAGAGGATTACAGTCAATTATGAGGATCAGCACTAAAGAAGTCTCATCGCTAAAGAGGAAGAAGTTAGAATAAGTTCAATATACATATAACCCGTTGGAAAGGGTCAATCACCTACAGTTCATGATTATAACACCAACATGGGACTTGGTCGGTGCTACTTTAGAGAGAGTCCCAGACTCTCCATTAAGGCGGACACAATGCAGGAATGCTAATCACCGCAAACACCGGGCCTTGGATCAACTGGAGAGAAGGTGTGACGAAATAAAGACAACTATGAAACTCACTCTAATTTCTAAAAAAAAAAGTTCCCAACCAGAATTTGAGAAAAACTTCTCCAGTTTCCGAATTATAGAGGATGAGTCAGAGGTCTTCGTAGAGCCTACACCAATAGAGATCCCAAATGAACTTTGCACGAGATGTCCGACGTGCAATGCAGAGATATCTAGGCAGACATTGTCAGCAGGAGCATTCACGAAGTGCCCAAAGTGTAATGTTCTCCACCTGGAGTGTTACAAGTCTTTTGAAAAATATACAGATGCTTCCATGATATTCAAAATTATAGAAAATCTAGATGTAGAGCCATACATGCCATGGTTTGTGGAGTCACAATAGCCATGGATTGCTTCAGAAGATGAGTCAGAGGAGCAGCCACAATACTTGCAGAAGATTCATAGGTCTGAGCTGGAGAAGATACAAAGGGTCTGGAAATAAGAATTCAAGTATTATGTGTAAGTCAAAGGAAAATTTGTGAATATCCTGGAAGGACTCGAGTTACACACCAGAGTAATCTCAAAAAGTGATGAGAAGAAGATTATTGATTGCATGTTTGATTTAAGGGCCAAAGGTCAATCTGGATTATTGAAGAAGACATATTCAGAACCATAGAAATGGTTGTAAGGAAAAGGCAGAATAACCATCTGGTGTGGTTGTTGTTACAATTTTGCAAAGGATAGGCAAGGGAACCCCCTCAGGAATTTTGAGAAATGACGGGGTGGATCGCATATCGTCCATGATAAAGAAAATGATTAAAAGAATGGTGGAATAACATATATTGCCACTGGATTGTATTTTGAATAGTTGCATCATTAACATTTATGAAGAAGGGAATTGCATTCCTCCCCACATTGACCACCATGATTTTGTCAGACTGTTTTGCAAAGTTTTATTTATGAGCAAGAGTAACATTTTGTGTGGGAAGGAGATACAGATTGTCGGGCTCGGGGAATTTCGAGGACTTGTAAGATTCCTCTACTGCTAGGTTTAGTACTAGTTTTGAAATGGAATGGAGAAGATTTGGCTAAGTACAACTTCCCCAGAGTCACACACAGAAGAGTTTCAGTCACTTTACGAAGGATGGATTATAACAAGGTGTCGTATGGATATCAACCCGACCCGCACATGGCAGGGCTTCAACCATTGAAGCTGTGAGATAGTTGTACCTCTAAGTATACAAAAGGAGACTTTAGTTCCGGAGTGTGGCTTAAGAGGTTAGCTTGATCATGAAATGAGCTCAGAAGACGGGCGAACTTTTCTTCTTTTTTACTGTATCAGAGCAGACAACCTATGATATACGAGATTCCAGTTTACACATAGATGTACTTCTAATGTTCTGAGATTCCTTTCAATATATGATCAGTTTTACTATATTCTTGAAGTAGAATCAACAAAGTTTACTTTAGATTTTAGCATATGTTGTTGAATTGCTTTATTTGTGCGATTGATAAAAAGTCACAGGACCAAATGTTGGTCCTAAACTATAATGAATAAACAATGATAAAAAGAAAATATGATAATGATTGAAAATTAAAATTCAAAATCAAAAGCGAAATAAAGAAAAAGAACATCAAATTTTGGAAAATACTCTAATAATAAGAGAAAATGATAAAAATGATAAATGAATTCACTTGAAACTCCATACTCTTCATGATACAAATTCCACATTCTTCACACAATATTACAAAACTCTCACTCTCATAAAGTTTCATACTCTACACAAGATTCCATGAATTTTCACACTCTTTTCACAAGTTCTCTACACTCGTAATGCTCTCGGGGTCAGTACCTAAGTTCTGATTCCCATTCTTTTCAAATTCAGTACCTAAATTATGATTCTCTTTCCAAGTTTGACACCTAAATTATAATTCATATCTTGGGGTTAGTACCTAAATTTGTATTCCCATCCTTTCTGAGGTTGGTACCTAAATTTTGATTCTCATTATGGGGTTGGTACCTAAATTTCAAATCCCATCTCAAGGTCAACACTTAAACTTTGATTCCCATCCTTTCTGAGGTCAATACCTAAATTTTGATTCTCATTCTGGGTTGGTACCTATTTTCCAATTTTCAACTCGAGGTTAGAACCTAAATTTTGAGTCCCATCCTTTTTGAGGTCGGTACCAAAATTTTGATTCTCATTCTGGGGTTGGTAACTAAATTTCTATTCTCATCACAGAGTCAGTAGCTACATTCTGATTCCCTCTATTTCCTCTTGGGTTAGTTATGAGTCTCTGAGCATTCTTTCCAAATGTAGAAAATTTAAATCCTCAGGGCCAGTACATAAATTGTGACTCCCATCCTGTGATCAGTATCTAAATTCTAATTCCGTTCCCTTTGAGATCGGTTTGAGACTCCCTTTAATGGAGCAAGACATTTGACTCCATTCTCAGCACTCAAGGCAGGTGTGAGACGCCCTTAAATGGAGCAAGGAATCCTAGTCCTCTTCTCAGTACCTTGAGATAGCTATAAGACCCCCTTAAATGGAGTAAGTCATCTGATTCTCTTCTCAACAGTGGGGGGAGGTGTAAGACCCCCTTAATTGGAGCAAGGTATCCTAGTCCTCATCACAGCATTTTAAGATTGGTATGAGACCCCATTAAATGGTTCAAGGCATGCTTTTCTCATCTTTACGCACTTTCGCTACCTCTTGGGTTGCAAGTGAGTCCCTGTGCTTTCCGTCCTAATGTAGTACACTTTTCCTCAATTGGTCTTTGAGTTAGATGTAAGTCACTGTGCTTTTTATCTTGATCTGATCTCTCTACACATTCTTAATTCCAGAAGTTTCCTCGAAGTCAAAATCTAAATTAAAATTTCAATTGTATCAAAATTAAACAATGAAATGAATCAAATCTTTACAGCGGCCGTTAGTTTCCTTGATGGTTGTCTCCATAAATTCATAAAACATCCATTCATAAGAGTTAACAAACACAAAATCACTACACAATTCTATATTCACCTATGAAGTTAACGATTCAAAGGTACACCTGCTAATCTCTGATGAGAGTTCTGGAACCTTTGATTTCGATCGAGGACTCATCTAGTACTCCCCAGCGGAAACCTTCTTCACTCTTTCTCCATTCTACTTTGAGCATGCTGGCTTAGGCAATTGTGTTGGTTTTTTTTATCATGTTTGTCAACGCCAATACGCGTCGTGTGCTTGTTTGACACACCACATCTATTGGGGGTGCGATTGTTGACCTCACTTTTGTTGAGGTATAGTCTCTTTTCCTTAAAAGCCTAAGATCTAGCCATGGGACTTTCCTGTTGACTATCCTAGAGGAACTGTGATGGAGCTCTACCCCATTAGAAATTCTAAACACTTATTTACTCTTCTTGGAGTTCCACATCTTTGGTTTTGACCTATAACACTTATTTTGATGAAACCAACATAAGGAGCTCAAGAAGAGTCCCCGTAAGACTGTGGCCTTACAGTTAGCCCTGGGTGGTCTGGTCTTGATCACTCTCACACACACACACTTGAACCCCTCACTTTCACTCAAAACCTAAAATCCCAAACCAAGCATGCCTAGCCAGCTTCACTACTCTTTTGGAAACTCATGTGAGTGGTCCCTTAAACCCTTAGCCTTTGGCTAGGATGGCTAGGACCAACACATGGAGGATCTAAAATAGAGGATTTCCTTGGTCTCATGGCACCATAAGGGTAATTTTGTGATCAGCCTCTTTATTAAACCCCAATTTTACAAAACATTTCTAATTTTGGTCTTTTAGCCCCAAACATTTATAAAAGCACCAAAATGCCCCTAAGACACTAATTTTCCCAAAATTGACCAAATTCTCAAATTCTCTTCAAAAATCATCTTAAACCATTTAAAACTACTCAAATTGCCCAAAACACACAAAAATTCCCAACATTCCTAAAATACCACCAAAATTACCAAAATTACCAAAAAGCCAAAATAGTGAATTTTGTTAATCTGGCATATGAAGCTCCAGATTGGAATCTGAAGTGCCAGATTGGTGCCTGAAGAGCCACTTTAGAGAGACTCGGTGCCTGAAGTGCCACTTTACATAAAGATGGCTTCTTAAGTACTAAATTTGGCACCTGAAGCACCAGAACCCAAAACAATGCAGACTTAAGCAACTTTGCGACTGAAGCACCAGAATTAGCGCCGGAGGCGTCAAAGATGACATTTTATGAATTAAAGCAGTTCAGGACAAAGTTTTCACAAATTTTGAAGGGTACACATGTTTCAAATGCCCCATGGAGTGATTCAATACATCTAGACACTTTGAAAGGCTCTTTGATGAAGGGATATGTCTCTTGAATCAATAGAAATGTCTTTTGGATTTCAAAAGGTTTGACTTTTGGATAGAAATTTGGAGGGAATTTTCAATAGTTTTTGGAGGGAGGTAGCCTCTAATAAAAGAGAAGAAAGTCTAGGGTAAGGAGAGGTTCGGTGGTGGCATGTAAGATTGTGGTGTGTAAGGTGGTGACATGAAAGAGAGAGAAAGTTAGAGAGAGAAAATCAAAGCCTTGGAGATTTTCTTCAAGAGTTGTAAGAGGAGAGTGATAGTGAGAGATTTCTACTTCATTACACTTACAAGAGGGAATTAAGAGTGCTTGTGAATAGGGAAAGTGCTTAAAGTGAACTTTAGGAATTTTCTTGGGAAGGATAGTGAGATAAGTTGTGTCTTTTATTTCTTTATTTTGTAAACTAATTTATATATATGAAATATGTGTTTAATTGTATCCTTCACATGAATTCAGAGTAGTCTTCTTTATTCTTCTCCTACTTTGAGATATTATTTTGTGAATAATTGATTTTATTTTATACGAAATGTCAAAAATTTGTGATGATTTGAACTCTGATCTTCATTTACTCTTCGATCTGACCAATTGAAATATTAAAATATGTTGAAAAAAATATGATCCAAAAGGGCTATGATTTTTACAAAATATTGAGAGTCACCCTCAATTTTATGGGTGATGATGTTATCCATGGTTTTGAGTGAAAATAAATAGAGAAATAAACTTTGTTGGATGTAGAATTAGAGATTTTAAGGTGACAAATTAAAATCC
>NEWO01001685.1:32486-69658 GCA_003013225.1 Phalaenopsis aphrodite
TATATATATATATATATATATATATATATATATAAAATGATTTTAATTTCTCAAAATCCCTATACTCATTGTAAAGGGGAAGTATGATTTCTTAAATTTGAACTCTTTATCACAAAAACTCTGCTTAGTTTATAAAATTTTACTTTCGAAGTTTTACAATTAGTTTAGATAACTTAGTTCTTCTAACTGCATTTTATTTAATATACACTCAATTACTTTAGATTTGAATTTTGTACTTAATTTTTGTACTTTGAATTGTATTTTACATTATAGTCATAAGAATTTATTCATAAGTGTTTCCAACTTGCCTGTGAGATTTATATCTAGGACTCTATTAGAGCTCTTTATTACTTGAGCGATATGTATACTTGCGTTATTATTACGAGTTTAGCAGTTTAAAGATTTTAAAAGATAAAATTTTTTTATTTGTATTTGAATTTCAAATTTATTATTAGCACCACCGTGTGCGTGCTTTGTAATATTGAAAAAGTTTTACAAAATATTACACAACAAATCGACGCATCAAGTTTTTGGTGTCATTGCTGGGGAAGTAACGTAAAGCAATGGTAAATAATTTTATAATTTAAAACACTTTATTTGAATTGAAAATTTTTTTGTAGTTTAATTTGAATATTTTTATATTTTAGTATATTTGCTTTTTTTAATTGTCAATTTTATTTTTTATGTGTAGTTTAAGATCTAAAAAATTAGTATTCAGAATTGGAAAGAACAAATAAAAAAAATTGAAAATAATTAAAAGAGATATATTGTGTGTTATTATCCAAATGAAGATCCAAACTTACACCTTCTAAAGCTTAAACTTGCTATTATCCAAGTGGTACAAAACAATCAGTTCGGGGTAACACCAACTGAAGATTCTAACTTACACCTTCTTAGTTTTCTAGAATTGTGTGCTATATTTAAAAGTGATGGAGAGTCGAATGATGTCGTCAGACTTACAATTTTTTCTTTTTCATTAAGGGATAAATCTAAGACGTGGTTAAACTCGTTAGCACCTAGATCTATCAGATCTTGGGGAGACTTATCACAAAATTTTTTTATCAAAATATTTCCCACCTTAAAAAACTGTTAAGCTTAAAAATAATATTAAATCTTTTTGTCAGTTTGAAGGGGAACCAATTTATGAAGCTTGGGAAAGATTTAAAGATCTCCTTAAGAAGTGTCCACACCATGCATTGCCAAATTGGTTAATAATTCAAACCTTTTATAATGGATTGGTTGGATCTCTTAGATTAATAATTGATGTTGCTGCCGATGGATCATTAACGTCAAAACTATTTGATGAAGCATATTCTTTATTTGAAGAGATGACTACAAATAACTTTCAATGGCCCTCTAAAAGGGTAAATCCAAATGGAGTAGCTATTATTCATGATTTTTATGTAATATTTATATTGGCTGCCCAAATAGCTGTTATATCGAAGAAGATAGTTAAATATGGAATGAATTATTCTCAGACACAACCTGTGCTCGAGGAAAACTCATTAGGACAAATGATAGAATCTCAATCTTCTTATGAGACTTTAAATGCAATAAATAATCGTTCTAACAATGCTTTTTCCAATTATTATAATCTTGGTTGGAAAAGTCATCCAAGTTTCAGTTGGAGTAACAATAACTCTAATGTTGTTAATCCGCAATGGGAAACAATGCTGCGAAGCTATTACGAAACTCCCAAAATTAAGGAAATCCAACTTATAAACATTATTACCCTCAGGTTTTAATAGTAATTGGCAGAGTAAGGAGAAGAAATTGTTAATGGAAGAATTAGTATTGCAAATTGGAAGTTAATTACAAAATCAAGGAGCTATAATTAGAAACATGAAAAATCTGTTAGGGTGTATTACTACTGTACTTAGAAATAGACCTCCAAGAATGTTTCCTAGTAATGTTTAGTGAATCCTAAATTTCAAAACAAAGAGCAGATTAAGGCTATTCAACTGAGAAGTAGAAAAGAATTGGAAACCAAAGTTAAAAAAAGTGGAAGTTGAAGTTGAGAAAGAAGAGTTGGAAAATGAAAAATCTGGTGAAGATTTTCATTTTGAGTCAAAATGTCTTATTAAACTAATGAAAATCACTACAGAAAGACCACCACCTCCATTTCCTCAAAGATTGAAGCTGAAAAACAGAGATAACCAATTTTCAAAATTCTTGGAGATATTAAGGAAACTAATGATAAGCATTCCATTTGTTGAAGCCTTCGAATAAATATCAAGCTATGTAAAGTTCATGAAGGAATACTTGATAAGAAATAAAAGTTTGTAGACAATGATACAGTTGCACTTAGTGAACAGTGTAGCTCTATAATTCAAAAAAATCTTCCCGAAAAACTTAAAGGTCTTGGTAGTTTTACTATTCCTTGCACTATTTGCGAAAGATTTTTTGGAAAAGCTTTATGTGATTTTGGAGCTAGTATTAATCTTTTGTCTTTATCAATTTTTAGAAGGTTGGGTTTAGGAGACATTTCACCTATATTTGTAACTCTTCAGTTAGTTGATTGTTCAATTACCTACCCTAAAGGAGTTATAGAAGATGTTTTTGTAAAGGTTGATAAATTTATCTTTCTTATGGACTTTGTTGTATTAGATATGGAGGAAAATAAAGAAATTTGTATCATTTTAGGAAGAACATTTCTTGTCACTAAAAGAACTTTGATAGATGTGTTGAAAAAAGAACTAACTATGAGAGTTATTAATCAAGAGGTTACATTTAATATTGCAAAATCAATGAGATACATGATCCCGGAAAATATAGCTGTGTAAAATTTATAAAGCTGCCTCCACTTTATAATGGTGCCAAAAACTTGATGTTGTATTTTATGAGACAGTTAATGTTGGGATTTTATGCAAGTATACGTATAATTATCAAATAATATAAGACATTCTATTTAAGTCCCAAATATTGATCCCATGAGGAAGGTTTATATTTGAAATGATAAATTAACTAGAAAATTCACAAAAATAAAATGAAATTACTGTCACTAATTTCAATGTTTTAAATACTATGAAAACTAAATTAATAACAACTAGCAAAATTTAAATGCAAAGTTTAAAATAGTAACTACTAAACTATGTTTATATGATGAATCTTTCTTATATGAAAAAGCATCTTTCCCACTACAATGAGTTTTTGGTGAAATAAGATGAGATAAATGATTTAAATTTGTATTGTGCCAAATAAGAGAAATTTTAATTCTCTACCCTAATCCAGAGTTATAAAAAATCATGGGCTAATCTTAGGTTTAGTCCCTAAATCCGTGGCTAGGCTAAGAGGATACTGACTCCCACTCTAGAGCTCCAAATTCCCTTCCCCTGAAGGCTAACTCTAGCTTTAGTTCTTAAACACTAAGATTAAATTGAGGATTCTAGTCTGTCACCCTAAAAATCTTTGATTCTACACCCAATAACGTATATTTCCCTATTTATTTACACTTAATTCCTTGAACAAAATACTCCTTCATGGACTTAAATGTGTTTCTCACTCTGTTGTAGAACTCATGCTCCATTTTCGTGTATCATATGTTTCACAACATATTTTAACAATTCAACTGGCCAGATCAAAAATTAAATTAAGAGCGGAGTTCAAAAAACCATCACAACTTATTTTATATTTTAAGATTGACACATCCAAATTATTTCTTCATTTCATCATATCTCAGAGTAGGGATAAAGATAAAGGAAACTACTCAAATTTCATGAGAAAGATACAATAAAACACAAATTTCATATATAAAAGGAAGTTAATACAACAATAATAATAATAAAAAACACTTATCTGAAACTCTTTCTCAAAGCAAATCCCTTGTAGCCTCTCTTAGGAAATGTAGGAAGAAGAAATCTCTCATTTCTCTCCTCTCCAACACTTCTTAGAGAGTAATTCACACTTAAACTCACCACAAAAACTCAAAACAATAAAGAAAATAACTAACTAATGGTGTGGAATGACTTAAAATGATGTAAAGTGGCAAGGAGAAGTCCGAAGAGATGCGGAGGGGGGCGAAGGAGTGAAGGGGGGTCTTTTATGATCAATTTTGACTCTAACTAGAGCCTAGGGTCGGTTCTCCAATAGGTGCATCCAAAAACTCTTTAAAAAGCATCCAAGTATGTTAAAAATTCTAGAAACAGGGCCTGCACCGACACTGGCACCATCATCTCCCATTCTTGCGCCGTCGGTGACAAAGGCCATTTAATTAAATTTGTCTTCTCTATCAAACGGCGCCATCGGCTCTGAACAATTTTTCAAAAACTTAATTTTTACTCCAAATTTCATCTTTTTAACTTCCTATTTGCTCCAAGTCCTCAAAATTAACAACATGCAACAAAACATGAAAAATACCTTCATTAAAGTGTAATATCACAAAAAATGAGTATAAAATATGGGTTAAAAAATGTATATATTTTTGGTGTATCAAAATCCCCCAAACTTCAATGTTCTTACTCCTCAGGTAAATCCTTTACTACATAAAAAAATAACTCATGGAAAAGATTTTAACTTGTAGATTTCTATATTTACGTCCACTAAATACAATAGCATAACTTAAGAAAAATTTAAAATAACTTCAGTTAATACTAAAGGTATAAGAATATCTAGCCTTCAAGTCTTAGATTTTTTATTCTCTATTCTTTTCAAACAAAATTGTAAATTATTTACATTAAAGCCACTTAGAATATCCATGTGAAAAAGAAATTCATGAAACTTTACTAGTAAATATGCTAATACTGAAATATAAGTTTAGAAAATGTGGCCTCCTTCTTTAAGTTGATTCAAGTGAAGCCAATTTTTAATTAGATATCTCCTCAAGCTTCTCCTCACATCCTTTTCTTTTCTTTTTCAAATACATTTTCAATCCCTTTTCTTTTCTTTTTCAGGATCATTTTCAATCCTTTTTCTCTTTTATTTTCTTTATGTGAGGATTATTATATCTGGATAGCCTTTACGGATTTTGAACTTCATTATCCTCTTGTTTAAGTTAAGAAATTTTCACATTCCTTCACTTTATAAATTTATTTTTGATATAAAGATTTTTCATGAAGTTTTATTCATTTATTCTTACATGAATCTCTAAGATTTTAAAACTTAAAAAATTCAAATTCCCTTACTTACAATAGAAAAACATAGTTTTATTCTCTTATACCAAATATTTTAATATATAAAATTAACCTTTATTATCTAAAAATTTTTACTTAAGTTTACTATATATTTATAAACATAAATATAATTATCTAAAGTTATCCTTTAATACCAAAGGTCATGTTAAATTTTAAAATATTTTGAAAATATAGCTAATTGAGGACAAATAAAATTAAGTTTCTTTTCTTTAAAAAGGAATTTTTCTTTCCCACCCCCCCCGAACTTAAATTTTTAAAAGATTTATCATGAAAAATTGAAAAATAAAATAAAAGGTGAAACAAAACATTTAATACTTAACGAAAAGACTTACCTGTTGAAGGTTATGATTTGAAACTTAACTCTGAAATATTGCAAAAGATAATATGAAAAGCTACAAGACTTAAAACATTAAATGACACATAATACATACGAATTTTCTCAGAAAGAGTTAACTACAAATACATCCAAAAAAGTACAAAAAAACTAATAACTTTCAGCAGTTTCATAGATCTATTGTTCACAACACTACATAACAATTAAAATAAAGTGTCACAATCCACAAACAAATAGTTTCAACAATAAATTAAAACTAAACATAAACTAAAAAAAATCTAACTAACACGTCACCAGTCATCGTCTTCTTCCTCTTCTTCTTCCACATCCAAATTCTGCTGTTGATATGGGATAAAAATAGGGTGAGTAGGAAACTGAACTGAGTGATCACTCCTCATGTATCTGACCATTGCATCATCATAAAAAACATCATATTCAAACTTTTGTTTTATAAAATCATCATTATGAGCATTTCTGGCTTCCATATTTTCCATTATACTATCCATTCTCAAGATATCTCCTTGTTGGATCATCATCTGCTGTATAAGTTTCTGGATAGTAGGGGAACTAGAAGTAGTACTTGAAGTAGAAGGAATATCCCTGGTCCTACTTCTAGATCTCCATCCAACATGAGATTCATAAGTCTTTATATTGGCAGGCCTAATAGGTTTTAGAGGTTCAATCCTCTCTTCATCCATTCTATAATCAACTCCTGCATATTCACATAATGTGAAAATCATGGTAGGGTGAGCTAAACCACCAGTAATCTCTCCCAGAGTAGTAGATCGAGTGTTCCTATAAATAATAGAACCTACATCTATCCTCATCATATGCTGGATACAAAAGTTCAAGATGGCTCTATCCTTTGTAACTTCACTATGATGATTTATTGGTATCATTCTTCCAGAAATAAAGTAGTGTCAGGCCTTAGATACTACATTTAACATAGAAAGAGGAAAGTTTACCTTAACACCATTCCTTACTTTCCAAATTCCTCTTCCATCAATAAGAAAAGAAATAACTTCATACAAAGCCTCATTTGTAGCAGAAAATGATTTATACTGGCAGCTATACATATCTTCTAACTAATAAAATTCATTGATCTTCCTTGGATTAAACTCCGCCATTTTCTCATGAACAAACACATAGTCTTCCGAAATCTCTTTAAAATTGGCATAGAACTCCATCACTACACCAATAATAGCTTCGACAGTAAAGTAGAAAAATATCTCCCATTGTCAAGCATTGATCATTCTTTCAACTTCTCCACCTGGGATTTTAATCCTCGATCCAGAATTAATTTTTTAGTTGTAAATAGAATATTAAAGCAAATGTTGGCCTTGTAGTTAACAAACCTTTGATCATTGAAATCTTCCTTTCTCTTTCCTTTACTCATTCTAGGTTTCATGGCAAATCTAAGAAAATTTGATAAAATGAAATTAATTCCCAAAAATTTCAAAAATCACAATTTGGAACGTTTTAAACTTAAATCAACGAAGTAAGAGTTATTTCCAAAAGGGTTTTCTCAAAATCTTCAAAAAAAATTTCAAAATTTTGAATCTCGGCAATGTAAGATAAATCCTTGGTGAAAATAAAAAATTTTGAGTTCAAAGTGTAGTTCTTACCTAGAGAAGATGAAATTTGAACTTTGTTTGCCTTAAAATCACCTCAAATAGAAGCAATAGCAAGCCCTAGGTGCGAAGTTTGGAGGTTGAAGGTGACTCAAAGGGTATAAATAGGGTTTTACTGTACAAATCACAAATTTTAAGGGGTTTGGGTAGTTTTCGGGTCGAGGGCACTGTTGGCACCCATACCGGCTTCGTTGGCGCCGGTGGCCAAAAATTGAGTTTTCTATTTTTTCAAATTTCAAATTTCTTTCAATTTACTCCAAAGTCTATTTAGTCTTTTGAACACTAATTTTCATCTTAAAATAATTCACAAACAACACTAAACTAACATTTCTATATTGAAATACACTTGTTACAAATACATTTTTCTAATCACACTTTCACATTCATAAAGCAAACTAAATTATAATTCAGTGTCGAAATCAAGCCACAACACTAGAACACTGGCACAAAACTATACACACAATCAAATTGATCTGTCAAATTTTCATCGATCCATCGATTTTTCTTGAACATTTGCACCAATCCTGCTTCAATTGTCCCAGTATGATCAAAGTTCTCCTTCATCCTCCAATCTAAGTGATCAAAAAGGTAGTTAAGATTTCCTATTGCTTCGTAATACTCTGAAGCTCTCTTTCTATTTTCTTCATTTTCTTCTCCAAAGCTATTGAACTTCCAACTGTTTGTGACATCAATGGTGTTGAAGCATGTGATGAATGATCTAAATTAATATATAATGCTTCATTTCCATTACCAATATATTTTTCATCAATAAGAATCATGGGCTCCCAAGGTAATAAAACATTCTCCCAACTTTCATATGGAACTTGAGATTGACTGCAAAGTAGAAAAATTATGGAAGGATGCCCAGTCCATATATTGGCCCATTCATAATAATACCCATAACAAATTTGAAAATAATTGACCCCACATCAATGGGTTTTTCCATTTGAATGCAATAGTTTAAAATGACACTTTCTCTTCTAACTCTATTAATCTTCATGGAAGAGAGTAATTTTGCAGTAATGAAGAAATACCATTGTTTTGATATTGGATTAAGAAATGAAATAGAGAAACTAATGTATCTCTAATCTCTAATTTCCCAATTATCATTTTCATCCATCAGAAAATTATATACATCTTGTATCATATCTCTCATTGAGATAAAATTTGTATAATGACAGATTGGAACATTTTCTATCTTATACAAATCATTAATTCGAGCCAGAGTAAATGATATAGCCTTACCTCTAACGAAGACGACTCTTTGGGTAATTTCATGTAAGTTAGCATAGAATTCCTTTACCACTGGTACAACAACTACAACAGTAGTGTAGCTTAGAACTTCTCAACATCTTTACACAATGATTTTCTCAATCTGTGAACTTGGATTACTTAATCCATGATTGACAAAGCCTTTCTCCTTGATAATTTTCTTCTTCATGATGACTTTGTCATATAATCTTTGCACGTCAAAACTGATAAACATTCTTCTATTCAAAACTCCATACCTTGAAGTATTCTGAATTGAAAGCCATGGAATTCAAAATTAGGAAGTTTCTAGACATCTAAGGCAGTTTATAGGCCTTTAAAAACACCTCTCAGTGGCTATGTATGAGTGAAATCCCACCAAAGTCCGTCGAATTCACTTTGAACGCGTGAAACTGCTCAAGGCACATTCAACACTCCCGATGGCACTAACGACGCCATGGTCCATTAGGCGGGCGACGTCGACGCTGGAGGCCAAAATTGCGTCTTTTGCTTATTTATTCAATTTGATTCCAAATTTTCTTCCAATACCAATATTTGTCTTCATTTATGATATATAAAATTTTGTAGGATTCCAAAATATTTTTATTTCCTAATATATAAATACACTTATTAAACAACAAAGAATATATAGATATATATAGATTGATATATTTGTTGTCTCCCACAAAACGCTTGGTTTAATGTTGTCAGCCCGATGTACCAATTGTTTTATCGGGTTTACTTAACATTAAAATTTATTTAAATTGTGGTATGTGTTCTTCATAATAATATTTCAATTGATGTCTATTAACTTTAAATATCTTTCCAGTTTTAGGATCTTTAATAACAAAAGTTCCATAATGATAGACTTTAATTACTTTAAATGGTCCTAACCATCTGGATTTCAGTTTTCCTAAAAATAATCTCAATCTTGTATTATATAATAAAACTTCTTGCCCAAGTTAAAACTTCTTCTTAATAATCTTCTAATCATGCCATATTTTCATTTTCTCTTTATATATTTTTTCATTATCATATGCTTCATTTCTAATTTCCTCAAGTTCATTGAGTTGAAATAATCTTTTCTCACTAGCATCTTTTATATTAAAATTAAATTCCTTAATAACCCAAAATGCTTTATGCTCTAATTCTACTGGTAAGTAGCATGTTTTTCCAAAAATAAGTCTATATGGGGACATTCCAATAGGAGTCTCATAAGTAGTTATGTATGCCCATAATGCAGTATTTAATCTAGCAGACCAATCCAATTTATAGAGATTTACAGTTTTTTTCTAAAATTTGTTTTATTTCACTATTTAATATTTCTGCTAGACCGCTGATGTGAGGATTATAAGCAGTAGGGAATCTATGCATAATATCATATTTTTTAATTAATTTCTCGATTCTCTTATTCCTAAAGTAGGATCCTCCATCAGTAATAATTACTCTCGACATTTCATATCTTGTAAAAATATTTTTATTCAAAAACTTAGAAACACTCCGAGCATCACATTAAGGGACAACAACTACAATCCATTTGGACATATAATCAACAACAAGTAATATATATAAGTTTCCAAATGAAGACATAAATGGTCCCATAAAATCTAATCCTCACACATCAAATATTTCAACTTCCAATGTGTAATTTAGAGACATTTCATTTCTTCTAGAAATATTTCCTACTTGCTGACATTGATCACATGTTTTAATATATTAATTAACATCTCTAAAAAGAGTAGGCCAATAAAATACCGCTTGTAAAATTTTATATGTAGTTCTATTTGTTCCAAAATGTCCACCAAATTCAGAATCATGACATCTTTTAATTATATGTTGAGTTTCTTCATAAGGCACACACCTTCTAATAATCATATCTTTACATTATTTATATAAATATGGGTCATCCCAAAAATAGAATTTTGAATCATATATAAATTTCTTTAATTGTTGAGTCCTAATATCTGGTGGTAGAATATCACTTACAACTTAATTTATTATATCAACATACTACGACATATTAATCTCATCAATATTATATACATGTTTATCAGGGAAATTTTCTAAAATTTCATTTGCAAAATTAGTTAATATTTCTTTTTCTAGTCTAGAAAAATGATCGGCTATTTGATTATCATTTCCCTTTCTATCAACTACAATAAAATTGAACACTTGCAATAGAAGTACCCATTTAATCAATCTTGCTTTAACATCCTTCTTTTGCATCAAGTATTTGATAGCAGAATGATTTGTATGCACTATAAATTTGGTTCCAATCAAGTAAGGTCTAAATTTATCAAAGGCATAAATAATAGCTAATAAATCTCTTTCAGTGGTAGTGTAGTTAATTTGAGCATCATTTAGAGTTTTACTGGTATAATATATTACTTTAAAAATTTTGTTGCTCCTTTATCCTAAAACAACTCCAATAGCATAATCACTAGCATCACACATTATTTCAAATGGGTTCTCCCAATCAGGTGGGACTATTGTAGCTGCAGTGATTAATTTTGTTTTTCAATAATTCAAATACTTTTATGCATTCCTCGTTAAAATCAAATTTTTTATCTTTTACTAAAAGTTGGCATAATGACTTAGTTATTTTTGAAAAAAAATTTATATAACGCCTATAGAAACTAGCATGTCCTAAAACACTTCTTATCCCTCTGACTGTAGTAGGAGGTGATAATTTTTCAATAACTTGAATTTGTGCAGAATCTACTTCCATGCCATTTTCCAGAAATTTTATACCCAAGTACAATTCCGCTTGCAACCATAAATTGACATTTTTCCTAATTTAGTACTAGGTTGATTTTTTCACATAATTCTAAAACTTTTTCTAAATTATTTAAACATAATTCAAATGAAGTTCTGAACATAGAGAAATTATCCATAAATACTTCCATTCTATGTTCAATCAAATTACTAAAAATTTATATCATATATCTTTGAAATAGTGCAGGTGCATTGCATAGTCCAAAAGGCATTCTATGAAAAGCAAATCTTCCATAAGGGCTTGTAAATGTTGTCTTCTCTTGATCCTCAGGAGCAATTGGAATTTGGCGATAACTAGTAAGATTTTTATTATCATTTTCCAACAAATATAAAGTTTCAATTTTGTCCTGAATATAATCTAAATTTTCTTCTTTTATTTCATTCTCATTTTTTCTTCTTGCCTAAATTTTTCTTCAAACTCTTTCTTAAATTGCTCATTACTTCGATAATTAGTAACTTCCATCCTAAAACATTCTCTGTCTATTTCTATTGCAGGATATGTCATAGCTTTTACAATATTAAATGTTACTTCTTGATCATTAATTCTTATTATTTGTTCTCTTTTTTACACATCTATCATAGCTCTCCCTATTGCAAGAAATGGTCTCCCCAAAATAATAGGAATCTCTTTATCTTCCTCCATATCTAATACTATAAAGTCTACAGAAAAGATAAATTTATCCAATTTTACTAATACATCTTCTATAACTCCTTTAAGATAGGTTATTGATCGATCGACTAACTAAAGAGTTACAGTGGCAGGGGAAATCTCTCCTAAATCTAAACATTTAAAAATTGATAGAGACATAAGATTGATACTCGCTCCTAAATCACATAAGGCTTTTTCATTAAACTTTTCACCAATTGCACAAGGTATAGTAAAACTATCAGGATCCTTTAATTTTTCAGGAAGCTTTTTCTAAATAATAGCACTACACTCTTCACTAAGTAAAACAGTCTCATGATCTGCAAACTTCCTTTTCTTGTTTAGTATATCTTTCATAAATTTCACATAACTTGGCATTTGTTCCAAAGCCTCAATGAAAGGAATTTTTATCGTTAAATTTATAAGGATTTCCAAAAATTTTGTAAATTGTTTGTCTTCATTCTTTTGCTTCAATCGTTGACGAAATGGAGGTAATGGATTTTCTAAGGAAACTTGTGTTTGTTCATTTTCATTATGGTCACTTTCAATCTCTTCCTTCTCCTCATCAACTTCAGTTTCTCCTTGGATTCTTGTTTTAACTTCTTTTCCACTTCGTAATTGAATTGCTTTAATTTGCTCCTTATTTTAATCTTTTGGATTAACTATCACAGTACTCGGAAGATTTCCTGAAGGTCTGTTACTAAGTGCAGTAGCAATATGTTCTAATTGATTTTCAAAATTTCTAATAGCCGCCCCTTGATTATGTATTTAACTTCTCATATTCAACATTACCTCTTCCATCGTCTAATTCTTTTCCTTAATATCTGGATTAGGGTTCGAGTTAAATCTAGGAGGATAATGAGGTCGATAATTAGGATTTCCTTGATTATTTAAATTTCTTGAGGAGTTCATTGAATTGTTATAATTATTCCAACTAAAATTAGGGTAATTTTTCCTTCCAGGGTTGAATAATTAGAATAGGGATTGTTATTTTGATTATTAATAGCATTCAAAGTTTCATAAGAAGATTGAGTATCAATTATATATTCTAGGGAATTTTCCTCTAATACTGGTGGTATTTGAGAATAGTTTCACTCCAATTTGATCAATCTTTTTTGATATAGCAGCAATTTGAGATACTAAAATAAACATTGCATCATAGTCATGAATACTAGGTACTCTCTTTGGATCTACCCATTTAGAGGGCCAATGAAAATTGTTAGTAGTCATTTCTTCTCTTAAAGAGTATGCTTCATCAAAAGGTTTTGACATTAGTGATCCTCTTGCAGTAACATCTATATTAGATCTATGTGATCCTACAAATCCATTGTAAAAAGTTTGAATTATTAACCAATCTAGTAAAGCATGATGTGGACAGTTTCTAAGGAGTTCTTTAAATCTTTCCCAGGCTTCAAATATCGATTCCCATTCAAACTAACAAAAAGATGTAATATCGTTTCTAATCTTAGCAGTTTTCAAGGCTGAAAAAATATTTAGCTAAGAATTTTTGTGATAGTTCTGTCTAAGTTCTGATTGATCCAGGTGTTAATGAATTTAACCAAGCTTTAGCTTTATCCCTTGATGAAAAAGGAAAATTTCTAAGCCTAACAACATCATTAGACACTCTGTGATATTTAAAAGTAGCACATATTTCAAGAAAACTAACAAGATGTAAGTTAGGATCATTAGTAGGTGTTCATCCAAACTGATTATTTTGTATCATTTGGACAATAGTAGGTTTAAGCTCAAATGAATTTACAGCAACATCACAATTTTAAATAGTCATGTGAAGTTCATCTGCTATTGGATTAGCATAATCTTTTATAGGTCTTTGCCAATTTGTTGTTTTTTCTAATAGTAAGTTCTAAAAAATCAGGAAATATTATCTTCAAGGAGTTTCAAAGGGTAGGAATTTTCAATGAGATCGGACGTCGGGGATTTATTCAAATTTGGAACATTTTGTTGTAAAGTCAAAAGAAGGAAGAACTAGGGGATGTCATGGATCCAGAGGAGAACACCGGTGACTTCCCAAGCTATCCTAATGTTTGACTTTGTTTCTGAGGAGAAATATTTATGTGTTTTATCCTGCCAATTTTATTAGTTAGGGCTTACATTCGTGTGAAATGATCACACAAATAGCTAGGAAGATATGAGGATTTAGGTCATGACAGACGACAACCTCGGAATCCTAAGATGAGTTAGGGCTTATATTGCATAGCAGGGCTATGCAAAGGCTTAAAGATGAGATTAGGATTTACGTTGCATAAGCAAGCAACCTCGAAGTCTTATGGCTTTGTTGTTTATATCTAAGGAAGGAGGATTGGTTTTGCTATTGAAGATGACCGTGCTGCCCACCATGCTAGCTCCAAGCTCCTTGCTGTGACGAGTTTAAGTTTTTTAGTGTATCAAGTTATGATATCAAATTAGGTGGCCTTATGGTTGAAGTTCTTTAATTTTTATGGGGGCATGTTAAAGTTGAATAGAGTGACACCGGTTAGGATCCGACGATTCCCTCATTTTGGTACCACTATTTTCTATTCGATTCACTTAGTCCAAATAAATTTACTAAAATCAACTTAATGAGTTCCATAATTTCATTTAGACCGTAGGAATCCTCGTTAGCAATCGTAGGTTACCTCCTCCAAAGAATTCCTGATCATCCGATAGAGACATCTTAATTTAGTTGCAATTATAGTTTGTGTGATGTTTATGATCAAATTTGGAGTTGTTTTATATTTTGAATGTTGTGGGGGTGAATTTTATCTTGGTTGATTTTAGTTTTAATTTTTGTTTTGGTTTTGGTCTTGATGTAGGGTGACATCGTTATTTAGCATGCAAATTTTCAGATATAAAAGTACAGTATTAAAGTATAAGAAAGAGAATGCTAAAAACTGTAAAAGCGTACCTGACGAGTTTTTTCGTTCCACCATCTGAACCTTAAAAGGCATGTTAAGGAAGTTCATGGAGAGACAAAAAGTAAGGTTTTCATAGTTTTCTTAACCATATGTCGTATCTTGGTGAGTCCTTAGGAGGTTAATTAAGGGTGATTTTGTCAAGCAAAACATATTAAGTTTAGTAGATCTCTGAGATATTTAACAGATTTAGAGAAAGAAGTAGGTTCGTGCTACTCTCTCGCTGCCTGGTGGAAAATCCTGAGTTCTTTTAAACTTATTATATTTCTTAATAATTCATCCTGTAAATATCCTTAGTGCTTAGTGAGCATTGACATCTCGATTATCCCTAAGAGTAAGGTAATTATCTTCCGTAATTTAATTTTGAAAATTATGTGGGTGAAGACCCTTAAAAAGGCAAGTTAGTGTTATTGGAACACTTAACCAAATTTTGGTCCTAATTGGACTTGTAGTGTTTGAAATATGTTCTAATTCTCAATAATATTTAATTTTCTAATCCTCATTTAAATTAAACTTGATTTAGCCTAAGTCACTACAAAGCTCTTAAAACCTTGGTGAGTGTTTTAATTAGTTTTGAAAAGGTTAAGCTATAGTCATGATTCATGATTTAAATTTTATTTTAAAATCAAAATAGAGGTATTAAATTGATTAATTATTGACTTCAAAAGTCATACCCCTAAGTCTTGTGTTCATTTAATTTTAATAAACTTCCAAAATTTAAAAATTTAAAAATTTAAGAAATTTATTAATTTATCTTTTCAATTAGGAAAGTGAGGTTGGTTTCTACCAATTAACCCTTTATGTTTCAAACATCCAAATAAACTGATTAAGAATAGAGGTTGCCCATTTCCTCCTTGAATTAAGCCTAAATGTTAATTAAGTATAAATTCCAAAATTACACATTTGCCCTTAAGGCTCTAACACTTCATAATTCACCAAATGTAATTCAAATTAATTTGAAACTTTTATTCTACATCATTCATGGGTCAATTAAGATATTAGAGGAGAAAATGTGATTTTTGATAATTTAATTTAATTTATATAATTATTTTCATGCAAAAATATGATTTTTCAAAGAAAATTCTTAACTTGAGCAAGGTAAACCCTAATACCTTAAAATTTTTACTACAAGTAAAACTAGACTAGAGAAGCCTTTGGACCAAATTTCATGATTTTTTTAATTTTATTTGCATTTTAAGAATTAATTTAATTTCTCGGGTATTTATAAAATATAAATATTTTAAATGGAGAAAATTAAGTTTTATATTTTTGAAAAATCCTCCCGAGGTCTGAGAACTCAAAGGGGAAATTTTATATTTTTTCTAAGTTTTATTTGATTTATTGAAATTATTCTTAGTGAAAACCCATTTTAGCCTTTAAAATTTATTTTTAAGCTTTGAAATTCAGTATCTTTATTTAGAAAGTTAGGAAAAATATTCTAATTATTTCTAAGTTCTTATAAAGTAATTTAGAACATTTACATGAATTTTATTATTTTTGTGATCTTTATAGATTTACTTAATTATTTAAATATTTAAAGTAGGCTAAAAATTAAAATTTTATTTTAAATACCATTTAATTTTTAGAAAAATACCCCTAATCACAGAGAACTCAAAAAATAAGTTTTTATAAATTTTTTAGTTATATTTTCATTTTAAAAATCATTTTTAGGTGCCAAAAATGTTATTTATCTTTAAAAATCAACTTAAGTTACCAAATGAACTGAAAATACTTTAGAATTTTTATGGTGAGTTCTCTGGATCTTAAACAATAGTGGAGATAAAAAATCAAGTCATTTTTTTGTTTGTATTTTTCAAATATAATTATCTTAGTGATTTAGGGTTTATGAAGATTATGTGTATTTTGAATGACTTGACTCATGAGAAATTTTCTTAAAGGCTCTCTGGTCATCATAAACCTTCCAAAATTTTCTTAGATTTTTCTAGGCAACATGCTAATTTTCATGATTATCTTAAGCAAATAATACACTTAAACTTAAAAAATATGATTCTCTGTCCAAGGACCTCCTCTGACTTTGGAAAAATTGAGAATGTTTCCTAAGACAGAGGCAACAACATACTAAAATTTCAAGCCATGGTGTGATTACTACATGCATGGAGAATCAAAACATCCAAATCAATAATTAATTAATTAAAATAAAATATGCATCAAATGGACTCCAAATTATCTCCACATTGTTCTCCTTTGTTCATTGAGCAAGAGGGTATTTTTATTTTATTTTTGTGATTTTTCTACTCCAAGATATGGATTTTTAAAGTTAGGGATCATTTTCTAATTTTTTTAAATCCCTATTTATCTATTTAAACCTACGGCAGCTCCAAAGCTACACGCGGCGCGCTCCTGTTTGACTCCGCCGTCCACCTCTTTGCTGACTCAGCCCGCCTTTCAGGTAAGGAAGCGCTGTCCGACTCGATCTCCTCAGTCCATCTGATACATGCGCGATCGGACGGTTCTCCATCATTGTCCCCGATAGCCTAGGCCGAGAACCTTCCATCTTCTAGCCTTAAGATCTCTTTCATCGGTTAACCAAATTGGATGAACTTTTTTTTTAAAACGCTAGTCTAGACTAGAAGATCACATCCATAAGGTGATTAAGCCATCAAATTAACTCTAAGCAAATGGAGGATCAAAAGAGGCTCAAGAGTGGGAGAGATTTTATACATTTGCTCTGAGAAGTGAAGCTTCGATCAAAGAGTCTTTGTTATTTCATTTTCTTCAATGGAAATTGGTGAGGGAAAACAGTTGGAATGCACTGAGGGGATCTTAGGGAAGCTCTGTGGTCAGTTTGGGGAGGTCTCTCTAAGAAATTTTCAGCACCCCCTCCCATGGCCGGGGAGGTGCTTTTTATAAAAATGGCTAAGAGGTGGCTGTCATGGCCAATTAGGGGGTGCATTGTGCTGCTTAGGTGGAGGCCAAAGGAGCTCTATATATTAATTTGGTTGAGCTGGCCTCAAGGTTTGATTTGGGTGAAGTTCCATGGGGGTGGCTCTCGGTTTTAAGCTTCTCCGAGGACTAGGCCTGCTAGTTATGGTAGGGGGAGGTGGCGAGGTGCTCAGGGCATCCATGGGAATCTTTCAAAGCAATTTAATGCAACATGGTTTAGTTTTGGTAAGGGCATCTTAAGCATGTGTATTTTTGGAAATAAGATCCCATAATTTGGGGGAATTTTGGTCAATGGCTCATCTAGCTTGGGTCAGATGGGCTTTGGTTCAGTCTTTGGGTCTAACCAATGGCTAAGGTGGAGTTAATTTGATGAATTTGGGGTAGTTAGGCCATCTTTAATGCATGGGTTCAATATGGTTCCAAGTAATCAAAGCTTGGGTTTGGGCTAGGTTAACCATGTCAATTGACCCAATTGATTGACCAAAATTGTGTAGATGATTGTTATGAAGATTTTTGGTGAAGGGTTGAAGTGATTTTGACTTTAATTGGTAGGTCAATTTGAGGGATTTTTGAAATTTGGCCAATTTGGACATGTTGGGTTATACATGGGTCTAGGTTGAGCCTAAGTCCAAATTGAATGGTCCACATGATCAAGGGAGATGTTGTGAAGATTTTTTATGAAGGGATAGAGTGAAAATTTTGGGGTTAAGGCCCTCAATTTGGTGAGATTTTGAGACATGGTCAATTTAGGGTAAATTTGGTGATTTTTTGGAGTTAGGTTGAAATCAAATGAAATTGAGGCCTCACCAAGGCCAATTGAAAGTCAAGTTTGATGTATGGGGATGTTAGGAAGGTTTTTAAACACAAATTCTGGCAAATGGAGTAGGCCATGGGTTCAATTTGGTGGAACCAAGTCATAGGGCCAAAATTGGGTTTTTGGTTTAGCTCAAAATTGGGTTCAAATCATGGACCAATTGATCTTGGATTTGGTCTATATTGGTCATATCAATGGTGAATTTGAGTTTATAATTGAAATTGGGGGAAATTGAGACCAATTGGATAGACATTTGAGGTAATTTGTGGAAAATATGGGCCTTTAAAGGGCAATTTTGGGGTTTATGTCAAAGATGGTCAAATTGGCAAAATTGGGTAATGTGATAGTATAGAAAAATGAAATTGAGAAAATTTATTGTGTTTTAAAAATTTTTGAGATTTTTTGGGTAAGGAGGGGTACTTTGGTAATTTGGCCAATTTTGGTGATTCTGGGTAGTTTGGGTGTTTTCAAGGTGTTTAAAATGATTTTTGGACCAAGTTGGGTATTTTGGGTAGATTTGGAAATTTTGGCCAAATTTGGGGTCCTAAAAGGTATCTAGGTAATTTGGGGGAATTTAGGAGCAAAAGGCTAGGTTGGGTGTCTTGGTAGAGTTGGAGTGCCAACCACCATCAATAAGCCATAGACCAATGAAAATCTCATTTTGGGTCCTCTATGTAGTGGTCTTAGCAAAACCCTAGCCCAGGGCTAATGGGTTTAGGGGACCACCTACAGGAGTCTCCTAAAAGTATGAAGGGATCAAAGCTTAGAAGTTTAAGTTTAGGATTGTGAGTGATTGTGAGTGAAAATATGTATCTTAAGCCCTAGACCAACACCCAAGGTCAACCCTAAGGTCCAGTAGTTCTAAGGGTAACTCATCTTGAGTTCCCCCATAGTGACCCCACCTACTAAGTGCTAAAGGTTAGGACCAATATGTGGGACTTCAAGTTGAGTAGAGAAGAGTTTGAATTTCTAATGGCGAGGGTTCCTTGTCTACTATTCTAAGAATAGTCAAGAGGAAAGTCCTATTGCTATACCTTAGGCTACTAAAGAGGAAAAACTAAACCTCAACCAAAAGTATGGTCAACAAATGTACTAAACCTTCAGACCTAATATTTCTCATAAACAAATATATTAAGCAGAGAAAAATTTCTTAAAAAAACTCTTAAAAATAGTTATAATTTTTTTTGATATTTTTTATTGTCTCTAAATTTACTAATTTACCAAATCTATTTAATTTACCGCTACCTTTCCCAGTAACAACGCCAAAAACTTGATCCTGGAAAATATTGTTGTGTAAAATTTGTAAAGTTGACTCCGCTTTACAACGATGCCAAAAACTTGATTTTGTATTTTTGAATAATAACGTTAAGCACTTAATGTTGAGATACTACGCAAGTGTACGTATCGTTATCAAATAATATAAGACTTTCTATTTAAATCTCAAATATTGATCCCACGAGAAAGGTTTATACTTAAAATGATAATATAACTATAAAATCCATAGAAATAAAGCAAAATTACTGTCACTAATTTTGAATGTTTTAAATACTACAAAAATAAATTAATAACAACTAGCAAAATTTAAATGCAAAGTTTAAAACAGTAACTACTAAACTATGTTTCTGTGATGAAGTTTTATTATATGAAAAAGCATCTTTTCCACTACAATGAGTTTTTGGTGAAATGAGATGAGATAAATAGTTTAAATTTATATGATGCCAAATAGGAGCAATTTTAACTCTCTACTCAGATTCATTGTTATGAAAAATCATTGGCTAATTTTAGGCTTAGTCCCTAAATCCGTGGTTAGGCTAGGAGGATACTGGCTCCCACTCTAGAACTCCCACTTCCCTTCCCCAAAATGCTAACTCTCACTTTAGTTCTTAAACACTAAGATCAAATTGAGGATTTTAGTCTGTCGCCTTAAAAATTTTTAATTTTACACCTAATAATGTAAATTACCCTATTTATTTGCACTTAATTCCATGAACAAAATACTCCTGCATGGACTTAAATGTGATTCTCACTCTGTTATAGAACTCATACTCCATTTCCCAAATCATATGTTTCACAACATATTTTAATAATTCAATTGGCCACATGAAAAAGTAAATTAAGAGCGGAGTTGAAAAAACCATCACATATTACTTTATATTTTAACATTGGCACATCCAAATTATCTCTTCATTTCACAACATCTCAAATTAGGGAGAAAAATAACGGAAACTACTCAGGCTTCATGAGAAATATACAACTAAACCAAAATTTCATATATAAAAGGAAGTTCATAAAACAATAATAAACAAGCAACACTTATCTGAAACTCTTTCTCAAAGCAAATCCCTTGTAGCCTCTCTTAGGAAAAGTAGGAAGATGAAATTTCTCACTTCTCTCCTCTCCAAAACTTGGTAGAGAGTAATTCACCATAAACTCACCACAAAAACTCAAAACTATAAAGAAAATAACTAACTAATGGTGTGGAATGACATGAAATGATGTAAAGTGGCAAGGAGGATTCCGAAGAGATGCAAAGTGGGGCGAAGGGGGGGTCTTTTCTGATCAAATTTGGCTCTAAGTAGATCCTAGGGTCGGTTTTCTAATAGGTGCATCAAAAAACTATTCAAAAAGTGTTCAAATTTGTCGAATCTTCTATAAACAGGGCCTGCACCAACGCTGGCACCGTCGGCACCCATTCTGGCATCGTTGGCGCCAAAGGCTGTTTACTTAATTCTATCTTCTTTGTCAAATGACACCGTCGATGCCCAGTCTAGCGCTGAACAACTTTTCAAAAACTCTATTTGACTCCAAATTTCATCCTTTTTGCTTTACGTCCTAAAAATTAACAACCTGCAACAAAACATGAAAAATACCTCCCATTAAAGTGTAATATCACCAAAAATGCATAGAAAATATGAGTCTAAAAATGCATATATTTTTGGTGTATCAATACCCACCAAAAGAGAAAGAGATTGAATGCTTTGGAATGGATATTAATGAATATTTAAGTCATAAATATTTCATGTATAAATTTGAAAAGAAACTTTAAAAAAGAATATTTGGAAGATGAGGATAAAATTTAAGATGAATCTATGGAATTGAGTAATGGAGATTTGGATTATGTTCAAGAACAATTTGAACTGTTAGATCCTACAGATAATAACAAAAATTTGATTTCATCTATTGAAAAACCTCCTAAACTAGAAATGAAAACACTTCCTACAAATTTAAAGTACACATTTCTAGGAGATTTATGCACATTACTTGTTATTGTAGCCTCATAATTAACTGATACACAAGAACAAAAGTTGTTGCAACTTTTAAGAAGATATAAGAAAGCCTTTAGATGGACATTAGCAAGTATTAAAGGAATCGGTCCTTCAATTTGTATGCATAGAATTTTATTGGATGATCATCATGAACTAAGAGTTGATCCTCAAATGACATTGAACCCTATGATGAAAGAAGTTATCAAGAAAGAAATTTTAAAATGATCAGATGCTGGAATAATATATCCTATTTAAGACAGTGCTTGGGTGAGTCCAATTCACTATGTTCTAAAGAAATGAGGTGTGACAACCTTGATAAATGAGGATAATGAATTAATACCAACAAGAAAAATCACTGGATGGCGAATCTACATAGATTATAAAAAACTAAATTCGACCGCTAGGAAAGATCACTTTCCTTTACCATTTTTTGACCAGATGTTGGATAGACTGGTTGGGCATAGATATTTTTTTCTTTTTTGATGGATACACCAGTTAACATCAATTATCTATTGCTCTAGCAGATTAAGAGAAAATGACATTTACTAGTCCTTACGGAGCTTTTGCTTTTCAATGAATGCCTTTTGGATTATGTAACGTACTTGCAATGTTTACTAGTTCATATGAGACCATTTATACCTTCATTTGAATTTTTTTATATATTGATTGCAGTGGATTATGTGTTAAAATGGATTGAAGCAATCATTTTACCTCGATGTGACGTTCAGAGTGTTTCAAAATTTTTATTCAAAAATATTTTTACAAGATTCGAAAATGCCAAGAATAATCATAACTGATGGAGGATCTCATTTTAGGAATGCAAGAATTGCTAAGTTGGTGGAAAAATATAATATTATGCCTTAAGATCCCCAAACTAGTGGTTTAGCAAAAGTATCTAATCATGAAATCAAAAAAATTTTGGAAAAAAATTATGAATCTTAATAACATAGATTTGTCTACTTGATTAGATACAACATTATGGCCTCACAAAACATCTTATAAGACTAGGAAAACTTATAAGACACCTATAAGAATGTTCCCATATAGATTAATTTTTGGGAAGACATCTCACTTACCGGTAGAATCGGAGCATAAAGCCTATTGGGTTATTAAGGAGTTCAATTTTAATTCAAAAGATGCTGGTGAGAAAAGATTATTGCAATTAAATGAGTTTGAAGAAATTAGGAATGAATATTATGATAATGTTAGGATATATAAGGAGAAAATGAAAGAATGACATGCTCAGATGATAATAAAAAAAGAATTTGAGCTTGGACAGGAAGTTTTATTATATAATATAAGATTGAAATTATTTCCTGGAAAACTAAAGTCTAGGTGGAAAGGGCCATTCAGAATTGTAAAAGTCTATCCCTATGAAGTTGTTAATATTGAAGGTCCCAAGACTAGAAAGATATTTAAATTGAACGGGCATAGACTGAAACCATATTTTGATGGTCATAGACCAGCTTTTAGGCAACCCATATTTAAAATTGTTTATTTTGCTTATCTATTTTTGTTTGGAGTATCATATATATATATATATATATATATATAAAAGATGGTGGCTGCTGGATTTGCTCTGCTAGGGTTCCTACGAGGAGGATGGAGCTTGGTGTCTGCTGCCTGAGGAAGACCCTCGTGGGGCTGGGTGGGAGTTGCTCTCTCAACCTTCTCTTGGAGAGACTTTTCTGCCTACCCGAGCTAGGGGGACTTAACCCTTGTAAGTTACTGTTCCATTGAAGTCTGCTGCTTCATTACTGTTTCATTGAAGTGTGTTGTTATCTGAAGTCACTTGTCTGTTGAGTGTTTGGGGGTGGGAGCCTTAAGCAGCAGGAGGTTTTCTTTGGGAGCTCTGTGGTTTGTTTGGCTCAACTGAGATTTCTCTTTTGGTCCTGGCCCTTCTTGTCAGTGTGGGGTTCATGGCATCCCCTATTGACTTGGAGACTAATGCACAGTGGACTAGAGCAAATTATGCAGGAGTGGTTGGGAAGAATGTGGTTTCATTGCACGATATGGAAAGACTTGTGTTCCCACAAGAGCTCCATGGCACTGCTGCAGGCAAAGGCACCTCACCTTGCATTCACCCTATTAGCCTTAAGGAAGGGGAACCTTCTGTGTTCTTCTCAAATTAGGAACTAAATATCCTTAACAAAGAAGTTCAATTTACTTTGATTGGTAAATTCAGTTTGGGTCACCCCAAAATGGAGCTAGTGAGGGGTTTCTTTGACTCACTTCAGTTTCTAGGTCCATGGAAGTTGGGTTTGCTTGATGGAAGACACCTACAAATTCAACTCACCACAGAGGAAGACTATGCTAGAGTTTTTGCCAAATAGACAGTTAGAATTGCTGGAGCTGACATGAAGATTTTAAAATGGACACCATACTTTGATCCTTCAGAGGAACCTCCTGTGGGTCCAATCTGGTTCAAACTACCAGGACTTCCACTCCACCTGTTCAATCTAAATTCCCTATTCAACATAGGTAGTGCTATAGGTACTCCTCTTAAAGTGGATGCACCCACCTACAACAAAGCAAGACCAGCAAGTGCAAGAATTCTCATAGAAAGGAACACCACATTGCCTGAGCTAAAAAGAGTGTGGATTGGTGATGAAGCAGAAGGTTTCTGGTAGGAGGTAGTCATGGAACAAAAACCTTACTTTTGCCAACATTGCAAAATATTTGGACATACCAAGGAAAAATGTTACAGACTACACCCACCTACCAAAAGACTACCGACAAATCCTATTTCAAAGGTTGCTGAGGTGGAAAATTTAACTCTGAATCAGGAAGGAGAAATATAGCAAGCAAGGAGTAAAAACTTAGCTAAATCCACAGTAAATAATGTTGAGGAACCATGGGGTGATTCGAGGGTGCTTGAAGGAGATACTCAACCTGTAGGATCTCGCACACAGCCAAGGCCAACAGTAAAAGAGGCAAATAAACAGACTAATGACAAAACTATAGATGCTGAACTAGTTGGGGACAATGAAGTCAGCAATCACCCCAGAAAAGAAACAGAAAATGTGGGACAAGTCCCATAAAATGAAGGCAATATGGAGAGGGCCTCAAGTAGTAAAATGAAGTGCACACCTTCAGAGAAGATGATAAAAGAGATATAATACTCAATGGAAAGTGAATGGCAAACACAACAGAAAAAGAAAAAGAAGAAGCTCAGAGAAGACACTGAAATAAAGAATGGAGAACAGCAGATGGAGCAAAGGATAAATAATTCTCACACAACCAGTGGCAGCACAAGATCTAGGTCCCAACCCTCTTCCCATACCCCAACAACATGCTTAATCTGATATGTTGGAATATAAGGGGGATTGCTGATTTTCCTTCCTTAAAAAGATTAAAGTATTTAAATCAGAAGTACAAGTGTTGGTGCTTGGTGATCCTGGAACCTTTGGTTCATCAAAATATTCAGAAATATGTGAAAGCCTTCCCAGGGTTCTCTTTTAACACTAATCTAAATAACTAAATCTGGATTTGGAGTAAAATTGAAATGAACTGTAAGATTTAGATCAATCATTCACAATTCATACACTGCTCTTTTACCATGGCAGACCAGGTTGGCCAAGCCACTTTTGTTTATGTTGGATCCTCCAAATCAGCAAGAATTGAACTGTGGAAGGAGCTCCACCAAATTAAAAGCTTGACAAACACTGCCTGGATTGTTGGAGGAGATTTCAAGTGCATTGCTTCACCTGCTACAAAAAAGGGAGGAAGAAATCCTTCCACAAATAACATGACTCAATTCATTGACAACATCAATTTTGCTGGGCTGTTTGATTTGGGATTCAATGGACCAGAGTTCACTTGGAGAAGGAGAAAAATTTGGGAGAGATTGGATAGGTTCCTGGCTAATGACAGCTGGATTCAGAATTATTTGCATACTGATGTCACTCACCTTAGTCTAGCAGGGTCTGATCACAGACCTATGTTAATTTCCATCTCAGCCAATGGACACAACAGCAGACCTCCCTTCAGATATCTTAATGTTTGGTCAAGTCATAAAGATTTCATACATATTGTCAAGGAGAATTGGAAGGATTGTGATTACAAAAACCCCTTAATCAAGCTATGGAATCTACAGAAAGAGACTGCTAAAGCCCTTAAAAATTGGAATTGGAGCACATTTGGGAATATTCTGACTGGAGTAGAACAGGCTGAAAAAGAGCTCCAACTTCTAGAGGAAGGACACAACAAGGGTCAGGTGGGAGATTCATTCCTTCTGGAAGCCAATGAAAAGTTATTGAATGCTGTAGAATGGCAAGAACAATTCCTGAAACAGAAGGCAATAAAGAACAAGTTCATGGATGGTGACAGAAACACTAAATTTTATCATTCCTGCATCAAGTATCAAAAAAAATGTAACACCATTCACTCTATCAAAGACAACCAAGGAAATTGGATCAGAGATGCCCAAGAGATTGCTGATAGTGTTGTGGCCTACTATAAAGATCTGATGCATTGTGAATTAACTGAAAGACAACATGTGGAATCAGAATTGTTCCAAGATGAGAAGGATATTTGTTCCAAGATAAAGCTAGCTGAAACCTCTGGAGAGGAAGAAATAAAAAGAACTCTATTCTCTATTGATAGTGCCAAATAAGCAGGTCCTGATGGTTTCACTACTGATTTCTATAAGAAGGCCTAGGAGGTCATCAAAGTACAGATTGTTGAAGCTATACAACACCACTTCAAGGGACAACCTTTACCAGACTATTTCAATACTGCTACCATCATTTTTGTCCCTAAATCATCAATAAAAGAGTATTGGAGTAGCTACAGAACTATTAGTCTTACTAACATTGTTAGTAAGATTATTAGTAAAATTTTGGTTTTTAGAATCCAACCCATCCTTCAACATCTCATTAGCCCCAAACAAGCAGCCTTTGTGAAAGAGAGAAACATAGGGGACAACATTATGATAGCCCAAGAGCTTTTGTTGGATCTAGATAAACCTTGCAGAGGGGGTAACATGATATTTAAACTGAACTTGAAGAAGGCTTATGATATGATTAATTGGAACTTCATTATGGAGATTATGAAGGCTAGGGGTTTCATAAAAGACTCCTGTAAAATCATCCAAAGATGTCTTGAAATGTTAACACTATTTTAATTAATGGGAAAACCCATTGCTTTTTCAAGGCTAATAAGGGTTTGAGACAAGGGGACCCCTTATCTCCAACCATTTTCATACTGGCTATGGACGCTCTCTAAAATCATAGATAAACCCGGCAACAGAAAAAATTATAGCACTTATCTCAACAGATCCAAACAAGACATAAGCCATCTGATTTATGCTGATGACATCTTAATTTTCAACAGAGCTAATAAGAATGCTATCAAACATCTGTATGCAGATTTGCAAAAGTTCGAGCAAGCTTCTTGCCTTGAAGTGAACAAAGATAAAAGCCACATTCTCTTTAGCAAGAATTGCTCCATAGCCTGCAAACAATGGATTTTAGAGCTCACTTGTTTCAAAGCTATGGATACCCCCTTTAAATACTTGGGGGTTTATCTTACTAAGGGAAGGAACAAACAAATACAATTTAATGAGATAGTGGATAAAACCATTGCTACCCTTCAAGGGTGGGCAAATTCCTTCCTGTCTAATGGAGGCAGAATTACCTTGCTGAAAAGCATCTTAACCACCTTCCCCCTTTACACCTTAGAAGTGGCAGTGATGAAGAAAAGCACTCAACTTATGTTGGAAAGAACCTTCAACAGATTCTTGTGGTCTATGAAAAGGAAAAATAGGATTTGGGAAAGCTGGCAGAAAGCTGCCAAACCTCTATATGCTGGGGGTTTAGGCTTCAAGGGATTTCAACAGTTACTTAATTACCTTACATTTTGATGTAGAATTACAAAGCACTTCAATAGATTCTTGCTTTATTTATTCTCTTTTAGAAATGCCATGTTTTTTCTTAATTACCTTACATTTTGATGTAGCCTTTACTCTCTCTTCTCCCTGCTGTAACACTCTCTAGATGTATTGATCATATTTAAGTAATTAACACGGAGGGAGACAAATATATATATATATATATATATATATATATATATACCCAATTTTATGGAAGATTTGAGAATTAATCAGATTAAATATGAAATGGTGCAAATTTTGGAACTGGCACCTAAGGAGCCACTTTCCAGAGAGCTGGCACCTAAAGTGCTAGAATCGACTCCTGGGGCTCCGCGACAATAAAAATGACTTAAAACGTTTCAAAAGGCGGTTTTTAGTTGGTTTTCTTCCTTATAACTCATATTTTAGAAGGGAAAACGAGAGAAGAGTTACTATTTTTCAAATCCAATGGCTTCTCACTCTAAAGATACCGCAAGATATGGAATTTTCAACTAAAGAAAGTTCATCAGTTTTGATGCGCAGAAGTTGTACGATTGAGTTCTCATGAAGACGAGGCTTTGTGAATCGAGGATTCAACACACTGAATATTTGAGTGGAAGAGATTATTGTGTAGAGACGTTTGGAAGTGCTTTGTTAAACCACTGTCGTTGTAGTTGTCTCTGTGGTTGAAAGATTTTTATGCTAATCTTTATAGAATTAACTAAGGAATTGTCTATATGCGAGGCATGTGTGTACAATTCACTCCTTCAAGAATAAATGATATGTTTATGATTGAAAGTGTCCCTATTGGCCACTATGCAAATTTTACCCCTATAAGAGAAAATATGAACAAACACTATTGATTTCCTACTGATAAAGATCCAAATTGGGAGATCAGAGATATTGGAAATGCAAGTTTTTCTTCATCATTGTTGAATCCTGCATCTAACGCGTGGCATTACTTTATTGCATCAAAATTACGACATACTATGAAAATTAGTAAAGTGACGAAGGAGAGCGCTATTTTGAATTACTGTATCCAAACTAAAAAACATATTGATATTAATGCAATAATTATAAAATCAGTGTTGGGTTTGATCGTCAATGGATCAACTATTGGACTGAGACATCAATCTATTATTTTCCTGCTGTGCAGTCAATTCCAAGTGCCTTATGAAAGTTGGGAAAAAGGGCTTCTTCCTTAGAAGCCTATGGACCCAAAAGTTTATTGCAACTCCATAGGAATGAGAAATGAGAACGATATAAATATATTGATGGATCAATTATCCCAAAATTCATTTTGAACATACTGGACGTATTGAACCTAACTTACGTTCTAATGCACTTCTAAAGAGGTTCAGAGGATAGAGAAAGAGGTACAAAACATTATGCATGAAATTGGGAATATTTTTGAAAGGTTGGATCATCTGGATTAGAGGATGAAAGAGCATTTTGAACATACTGGAAGTATTGAAGATGGTTTGGTGCGTATGTTCAAGAAACATGCTTGGATTGAGGAATATTTGATGAATGATTTTCCTTATCAACCCTTCTACAACTTGTACGTGCACTACCAATCCATGGGATATATCCAAGAGTACAAGAGTGAAGAAGATGTTTTAACTTACTTTATGCATGGGATAAATATTTAGTATTGCTTAATTATGTTATGGTGTTTTGTTGGCTTGCATTTATTTGCATTGTTGGGCTTTATTCATGTTTGTTGTTGAGTATTTTGATAATTTAATTTTACTTATAGAGAAGGGAATCAATCTACGGATTGGTTGGCAAAATGGAGGGTGCAAAATGCTATTGTTGGAAACACCCCTCCCTCTTTCTTGCATAAATTCACTAAAAATGATATGGAGGCCCCCATTCATTCCATATCATTTTTGAGATGTTGATTATAGTTTAGGTTTTCCTTTTGTGTTTGGAGCTGGCTTTGGTCTTATTGGATATCATATTTTTGTATTTCCTGATGATGGTTCTCAAATCTGTCTTTGACATTTTATTATGGGGTTTTACGCAGGAAGGCTTTTTAATTTTAATTACTAAATATTTGGAGAAGGGTGCTCAATTTTTGAATTATATGGGCCTAACCTGTTTTTCTCAGTTTGGGAAGTCTTCTAGCTTTTATTATCTTAATATTGGGAGTTGGCCTCTCGGTTTTGAGCTTACCAGGAAGGGCTTTGTTAGATTTCTAAGCTGGCTATGGGATTTGAGGCACACTATAAGCCATCTATTTATGGGCTTTATTGGTTTTATATGCTGGTTTAGGGCTAATAGGCACACTATTGATAATCTATTTATGCCTAATACCTTTAAGGATGTGCTTTATATTGACTATTTTGAGTTTCGCTTATTTGGTGTTTGCAGCATCAAAGGTACTTACTTTGATGGTTGAATATTTTGGGCTGATGGGTGGCCTACTACTTCACACATTACTACTTACTGTTATGAGGCCCCTATTGCATTTTGGCTGATTCATTTTAATGGTTGGAGGCTTACAGATTTAGATATTTATGATTGACTTATTTTTTGTTGCACTGTTAATGCATGAGGAGTCTATGTTCCTGTTGATTATGGGAGCACTGGGATTAGTTATAGTGTTACTTTGCTGGGGACTTTGATAATATTTTACTTGACTTTTTTTAGGGCCTTTTCTTCATTGCACTATTGGTTTCAATGGCTCTAGTTGGAAGATTGGAAGGAGGTTGAGCTTGAGGAGGTTTTACATGAATATTTCTTTCATTTAAAAGGTTTCTATGCTTTTAATTTATCTTGGGAGTACTTAAGGCCTGGAATTTGGAAGGGTAATGACATTATTTAATGGTCACTGCATTATATGAAAAGTAGTTTGAACGTTAACTTGAATGTGGTTATTTGGTTTGAAACTAGAATTCCTAGCTTCATTGGATTTCATAGTTATTCTCAAACTCTTGGGTGCATGCTGGTAGGCAGTTCAGGCATAGTTTATTGATGATTCATGCTTTGATTTTGTTTGTAGTTACTTAGGACAGTACTAAAGGCAAGGTTTCTATTATTGCTGCGGCTCATTTTATTTTAATTGATAATTTTAAGTGCTGTCTTGGGATTATTATCGGTTGCAACAGTCCTTTGCATTGGTTGATGATGGAATCACAATTTTGGATTAAAATGCTGGTCACTCATGCATTTTTAGTTGGTTTGCCTCTTAAAAATGAGGATCTATGGACACTTCAATTCTTGGGTGGCTGGAAGGTTTATCTATGCGGTCACATGTTAAAGATGTATAACACTTCTCGCTTTATATTCTATGTTTTTCTTTTTATTATGGCAGGGAGTTTCATTGCACATTTTTGGAGTGCTGGCGTGAATACGCCCATTGACTAAATTGCTTATTTTCATTTTCATGGCTATTGGATTTTGTAGGCTTGGATGCTATCAATAGAGCTCGATTTACACAGTATTGCACAATGCTTTTTGCTTATAATCAATGTTGTTGTTGATTACACTGTAGAGGATGACAGGAATCGTTGGAGGCAATTTGGAATTAGCCTTTTCCTTTTTAAATATGCTCACCTTCTTTTTTTGTATTGGGGTTTCGTATACATGTACGTTTTGGGTATACTTATTTTGCTGGTACACCATGTATTTTTTGTTTTTTGTGTGAAGTTGTACTACGGATAGTAGAACCCCTAGGATTTAATGTTTTTGTTTTGTTTTTAGATGGGGATCCACTATCCCACCCCAATTTTTTACCTTTTTAAATGATTAACGTGTAAGGAGCCACGAGATGCTCTTTTATCAATATATATATATATATATATATATATATATATATATATATATATATATATATATATATATATATATATATATATATATATATATATATATATATATATATATATATATATATATATGATTTTAATTTCTTCACAATCCATATACTCATTGTAAAGGGGAATGATGCTTTCTTAAATTTTAACTCTTTGTTACAGAAACTTTGTTTAGTTTATAGAATTTTACTTTTGAAGTTTAGCAATTAGTTTAGTTAACTTAGTTCTTCTAACTACATGTTATTTAGCATACACTCAAATACTTTAGATTTGAATTTCCTACTTAAGGTTTGTAGTTTGAATTACGTTTTACATTATAGTGGTAAGAATTTATTTATAAATTTTCCAATTTCCATATGGGATCGATAACCAGGACTCCATTAAAGCCTTTTATTACTTTAGAGATATATATACTTGCGTTATTATTACAAGTTTGACAGTTTAAAGGTTTTAAAAGATAATATTATTTTTACTAATGTTATATTTATTTGAATTTGAATTGCATATTTTTTATTACCACTACCGTGTTTGTGCTTTATAATATTGAAAAATATTAATAAAAGCATTACACAACAAATTCGTGCATCAAATACCTATGGAAAAAATTATTAAGGAATTAGAAAAATCTATTCCTCAACTAAGATAAATACAGAAAGAGCACCTCCACCATTTACTCAGCACCAAGGAGAAGAATTGAAAGACAACCCCAAACAAAAGAGTAACCCAGAAGAATTTGATCCAGAATTTGAATTATCTAAAAGTAATCCAAACCAAAATTTGGGAGATCTTGAAGTATCATATAAAGATCCATTTCTTATAAATTTTAAGGATGATATTAATACGAAAATTGGAAAAATCAGTAGAAGAATATTGGAGCTAGAAAGAAATATGAGGAACAATGATATGAATCATTCTAAAAAGGAAGAGCTACAAGAAAAATTTTAATTCGAGGACTTTGTAGAAATCCTCGGATCCGAAAATGATTGGGTGATTGATCAATGATTAATTAAATGGAATTTTGATCCAAGTGGAATCATTTGTCGAGATGGCAACGTTAAACCAGACGCTTTATTGGAGGCAACCTAAAGTTATCAGTGTAGTTTATTTTAGTGTGCTTTAGAGTTATGATTGTTAGTGTTGTATTGTATTTTCTTTAGTGTGGATTGATCAGTTTGATTGATTATTGGTGGATGTTTAGATTGTTAGTGGTTTGATTTGATCCTTGTGTGCTATGAAAGAGATGATTCCTTAACTTTATATCATGGCTAGAATATTTATTCTCTTATAGAAGCTAGATTGACGAGTCCACTATGACTCGGGTCTCACCCGGACATTAGTTTTACAAGAGACATCAAGAGTTTTACAGTTACAGTTCCATCTCAATTTTATTACTTCCTTTCTCTGAAGTTAATTTCATTTGGTAAGATTCATGAACTTATTTGATGAGTAACATGTGGATGATCCTACAATATCCTTATAACTATAGAGGTGTTTAGCAACTCTTTGCACCCATCAACTGGCCTTGAGCTCCACCCTAAGCCCTTCTATTTAAACCATCTTCTTGATGGCCAAAAGAGAGGTGTCCCAAATCCTTGGGGAAACTCTATCAAAATCTAACAAGAGATTCTCCAAGCATTCCTTAGCTTAAGTCAACCATTTTGCCCCCTCTAATTCCCACAATGAGAGCCCAATTTTGAGCTCAAACTATCAGCTCAGGTCAGTACATCTCTCCACAGTCCACCAAACTCAAATTAATTGTGCACTATCCCTAGAGCAATAGAAGTTGATTCCCCATCAAACCCCCTCTGAAACAACCTCTAGGATAGCTCTAGACCAACACCTGAAATCCACCTTAGTCAAAATCATACCCACACAATTCACCAGGGCATAAGAACTCAATTGGAGATTTCTTGTACTCAAAAAATGCTACCATAACCTACTGATTGATACCTCTTCTCTCAGACAAAGGTATTGAGCTCTAACACTAACATGAGCTTATTTTAATTCTCCATGAGTAATGGCTTGATTTCATACTTGATTAACCATATAGATGTGTTTGTCTTGAGTAGATGAAGGTTTAGAAATAAACCCCATGTGATTTGGTTTAGTTTAGCCAAAGATCTTAAGGTTTTAGTGTGGACGGTTTATGGATTAGGTCACTTGGGGACGATGAACGGATGTCGTCCGATCGCGCATGTATCCAATGGACGAAGGAGATCAAGCTGGATAGACTCTTGGTGTGTGAACCTCAAACTGTGTGGCATGCCTATGTGGAAAGAGCAATAAATGGGAGAGTGTCGCGTCGTCTTTCAGAGCTGCCTACGATCCAGTCAGCACCGCGTGGATAAGTAGATAAATAGGGGTTTTATGAATTAAATTAAATGTCAGATCTTTAAAAATTCATATCTTTGCATAGAAGAATCATAAATATAAATGAAAAATACCCTCTTGCTTAGTGAATAGAAGAAAATAAGGTTGACTAAAAATAAAAATTATTTGCCAAGTATATGATTTTTAATTAATTAAATACCCTCTGTGGTATTTCAATTCTCCATGACTAAATATGGCTCACCATGGCTTGAAATTTCTAGGTTTTATTCCTCATCACAGAGGGGATGTGTTCTAATTTTTCCAAGGTTAGAAAACATCTCTATGCTTCTAGCCCTAATTTTCAAGATAGGGTGGCCATTTTGGCTTATTTTAATTTTACAAATCAAAATATCATTTGGAAAATTATGAGGATAATTTTAGCAGGTTTTTTGTGGTCATAGAAGTCTAGGAAAAGTATTATGATGTTTGAAATTATTTTGTACATTTCTATATTTAGTCAAATGTGTACACCTTGTGTTAATTTATGTAAATTATATACTTATTAAAAATTGACAAAATCAATTCAACATTGTGCATAAAAATCATATTTACTTATTGTAAAAATTTAAAAATTATTTAGCTTAGTTTAAGCACTAAAATTAATTTTTTAAAGAAACTTTATATTTTTGTACAAATGTAATTATAATAGCTTTAAATGCGCTAAGAAAAAAACATGAAAAATAGTTTTCTGAGTTCCTTATGATGAGGGGCATTTAATAAAAATAAAATCTATTTTTGTGAAAATATGTCATTTTAAAGTGTATTTTGAATTAAAAATAATTAAAAAAATCAAAATTTTCAAAAATACAAAAAAGGTTCAAAATGTGCACAAGTTTTACATGATCACTTAGAATTAAATACGATATTTTTCCTTAATTTTTGTGAATTAAAAAATAAATTTTAAAAGCTTAAAAGTGAATTTTCCTTAATTTCTGATTGAAATAATTATAATAAAAAAATAAAAATCAATAAAAAATACAAAATTTGATTTTATGAGTTTTTTAAACTTAGAGAAGTCTAATAAAAATATAAAAATAATTTTAAAAATTAAAACATTATTTTCTATTTAATTAAATCATTGAAATTGATATATAATTAAATAATAATAATGAAAATTTAATTAAAAAAATCATGAAATTTTACCTAAGTGTTTCTCTGACTTATAGAAACCTCTAATATTTTCTCATAAATAAAAACTTTATTTTGGTTAATTAAATAAATCAATTTTGAAAAACCTATTTCGTGAATTTAAATAATTATTTAATTTAAATTAAATTAAAAATAAACATAAAAGAAAAACCACATTATTCTCCTCTGATGTTTCAATTAATTAATGGTTAGGCCACTCTGAATGCTTAACTCATTTGTGTTATGTTTAATGAGTTATGAGGAAGAGTACCCCGAGGGCAAAATAGCCATTTTAAATTTTGGTTCTTATTCATAATTTAGGATGAACCAAGGGAAAGTGGGAAATTTTAATCTTAATGGACATGTTTGGATGATTGAAATACAATGGGATTAAAAGGTAGAAACTCACTCACCACCTTTGCAAAACATCAACAAAATCATAATTCTCCTAATCTTTATGACTTGGAAGTCAATTAAGATAAAATGATTCTTAAGTGATGGGCTTAAGCTAGAAAGACAATAGTTTACTTTTTTTAATCCCAAAGTTGAGGATGATGTGATCATTTAATAAGAATACATATCACTTGAATCAAAATTTTGATAATTACCATTCGATCTCTCATGATTGTTAATGGCTTTGTAGTGACATAGGCTCGATGTCTACACTCAATTGATCGAATTTAGAAGATAACATGATTAGAAATTAACATCTTAAACACTACAAGCCTTACATTAATTGCGGGCACCATAATCTTAAATGACTTAAACTTGCCTTAAGGGCACCCTCTCACATAACTTTTAAATGAAATATCAATTGATTAATTGGGTATCACATACTCGGGATAATTAAATTGTCAAGTTTCACTGAGCAACTGGGTAGTCACACTTTGACCTCGGATGATTAATGGAACAATTTGACAAGTTCAAAATGAACTCGGAATATTTCAAGAGATCTTCAAAGTGGTCCAGGGTCATGCCTCGAGCATCTTGAAATCAATTGGACATTCTGAAGAGCAAATTGGACTTGCCATATTTTTATTCTAAAACCATCCACTAGGATCTTCTGAGATTCAATAAAGTCATAACTTAGGGTTTGGTAGCAAAACCTTCACCTACTCCTGCATTTACATTCCCTGCAAAATTACATACATACCATGCAAGTACTAACCTTTTAGGTGGAGGAATGAGAAGAATCAAGAAGTACGCATTTAAATTATTGCATTTGCCTTCTTGTACTTCTTGCCTCAAGCTTGCATGTTAAACAAAGATGTCACCATGCATGAAAACTAAAACTGCTAGGATAGCCGTAAAACCAAAACCAAAACTAAAAATCAATCATGATTAAATTTATCTCTACAAAATTCAAAATATAAGACAACTCAAAATTTAATCACAAACATCACAAAACAAAAATTACAACTAAATTAAAATGTCTCTATTAGATGATCGAGAATCCCTCGGAGGAGGTAACCTATGGTTGCTAACGAGATTTCCGATGGTCTAAATTAAAGTATGAAACTCATTAAGTTGATTTTAGTAAATTCATTTAGACTAGGTGAATATGAAAGAAAATAGTGGTGCCTAAACATGGAGCTAGCATTGTGGGCAGCACGACCAACTTCAACAGCAGAATATGTCTACATCAGCTAAGCCACTCCTTAGAATTAAACAAGCTATAGGATTTTGAGGTTGTCCAACTAGTGCGACATAAATCCTCAATCTTATCTGTCGGCGTTATTTCGGGTTGGTTTCTGGGGAGTGCCCGTAAGAAGTTATCGGTCGCTCGAATCAAAATCCCGTCGCCCGCTTCGGAAGGACATTGAAGAATGAAATCAAACTTTGGTTTCTGGGGAGTGCTCATATTTTTCATAGTTTAAAATGAAAGAGCACTGTACCTCAAATCCTGTATCTATCCCGAAGGATAAACACAAGAATTGAGGATGAGACTCGATCAAATAAACTAAGGAAAGTATGACATCCGTTTGGTCTGTGAAACCTTTGTATTTGCCGACAAGCTCCCCTATTTAATATAAAGGATTAAATAGGGTTTATATTAAGCTGGGTTCGAACATGCTTCCTATAAGGGCAAGCCCTTATAGCTAATTACATCTTAAATGATCAAAGTCACTTAAGAAGACTCTCAGTAAAAATCAAGACAAATTATCTTCAAGGAATTTCAAAGGTGGGACTCTTCAACGAAATCAGATGTAGAGGCGTGAAAGGGGATTGATTCAAATTTGGAACATTTTATTGTAGAATCCAAAAGGAAGAAGATCTTAGGGACGTCATGGATTCAGAGGAGAACCTCGGTTACTTCCCAAGCTATCCTAATGTTTGGCTTCA
>NEWO01001688.1:0-26919 GCA_003013225.1 Phalaenopsis aphrodite
AGAAGTCTCAATTAAAACCAAAAATAGTAACAAAAAGATAAAAACTTATCTCAAATCCTCCACCAAACTCTTAAAGTTTATTTAAATCTCTTCTCTTCTTACATAACTCTTAACTCTCAAAATAAAACTAGAAACAAAAAAAAATAAAGGTAGATTTTTTGTGCCAAAAAATTTCCCCAAAGATGCTCAAATCGCCTCTCCAAAAGCTTCTCCAAAAGTTATTTCAGGAACTCCTCTGAAGTCTCAACTTCCTTCTTTTATAATTTTCCAATAGATGCCTAGCACACCATCTAACAAAAAGTGTGTCAACCTAGTATCTAAGTGCGGGGTAAGTGTATGTATAGTATGACTTTGATAGGGTCGCCATACCGACCCCATTCTAAAGATATGAAGAATCTAAAGGGTGTTACGAAGAGTGGTGACATGAGTTAAATCTATTAGATCTTTAGCACAGTCATACTTGTGTCAATCCCGATGACTTAACTCTCATTGCTCACCAGGATCAACCCAGCAAGCAATGCTCTTTAAGGCATCGTGACCAACACGGAGCCACTCTCCTAATGAGCTTAGCATGTTATCCATGCAAACATGCAAATGCAATTGCAAGCAAATCAAAACATATAGGATGTGATAAAGAGTATGCCGTGAAGGCAGTGACTAGTAGGAATGGACATGTCGTAGCGGCAGGGGCCCAAAAGAAGGGTTTGCCGGTAAGGGAGTGACTTGAACGTGAGCATGCTGTGAAGACAACGACCCAAAAAGAGGGTATGTAGGTAAGGTAGTGACCCGAAGGTGGGCATGTCGTGACGGAAACGGCCAGAAAAGAGTGTATACCGGTAAGGTAGTAACCTGAGGGTGGGCATGCAGTGGCGGAAGGAGTCGAAAAGAGGGTAGACTGGTAAGTCAGTGACCTAAAGGTATGGGCATGTCGTAGCGGTAGGAGCTTAAAAATAGGGTATACCGGTAAGGAAGTGACCCAAAAGTATGGCATGTCGTGGCAGTAGGAGCCTAAAAAAAGGTTATACCAGTAAGGTAGAGACATGGAGGTAGGCAAACCGTAGTGGTAGGGGACCAAAAAGAGGGTATACCGGTAAGGGAGTGACCCGAAGAAATGCAACTCAAGTAGATGGTATCAATCATGCAGACAAACATATACATGCATATACACAACATGCAAAGGATCAAGTGGTTGATCGACCGGGAATGAACATCCAATCAATCCAAAGTGTTGTACCAATCAGGTTGAAACACAAGTGATGTGACAAGTTCAGGATGACCGACTGAAGCACAAGTGGTGCTGGTGCAAGTGCAAGTGCAATGTGCAAATGCAAGGTGTAAGGTGCAAGGAGAAAGTGCGACATGCAAATGCAAGGTGCATGGAACAAGTGCGATGAGCAAATGCAAGGTGCAAGGTGCAAGTGCGATATAAGACATACAATATGTAACATGTAAGACATGCACATGCAAACAATGAGGTGCAAATGACCACATATGATAGTAAGCCACACTCGTACTAACGACCTCACTTAGGAAACCTAAGGTTTAGACCGTTGGATATGTGACACCACCGTCTCTTGCTATGGTGAGGCAATGTGGGGAGTTTCTCCCCGTACCTCCAAAGAGAAAACTCTCCACGGCGTTATGAATGGACTAGCTACAAAGCTTTTCCTATTTTTTGAACTCCTCCAGACTTTGCAAAGCGAGACAGCTACAAAGCTTCTCTTGCATTGCCAAGTCCGACCTCCCAACTTCTCCAAGTAAAGCTGGGGAACCTAAAGCAATGGAAGTGAGGGACTCTGACCCATCATGATTTTTGTTAAGGCTCACAACAAAAGGGAGACCCTTAGCTCTACGGGGGGTTTGGTTACTGATCCCGATTTTTTTAATGTAAGGATTAATGAAGTTGACACCACTACAGTGCCAAAAACTTGATCCTTATAAGAAAAATAAGTTTTGTAAAATATATATAATTATAGGCAATTAATAATGGGATTCTACGCAAGTATACGTATCATTATCAAGTAATAAAGGACTTTCTATTAAGCCTCAAATATCGATCCCACAGGGAAGATGTACATTGGCAAATATAAGTTTTACTAAAAAATTTACAGAAAATCAAATGAAATCACTGTCACTAATTTTGAATGTTGAGATGTTATCAAAACTAAATTACTTAACTATTAGCAAAATAGAAATGCAAACTTTAAAAAGTAAATACTATTCTACTAACTATGTTTATGTAATGAAGATTTCTTATGTGAAAAAACATCATTCCCACTACAATGAGGTTCTGGTGAAATGAGATAAGATAAATGTTTATAATATGTATTGTGCCAAATAGGAGAAATTATAATTCTCTACCCTGATACAGTGCATAGAAAATCTTTAGCTAATCCTAGGTTTAGTCCCTAAATCCATGGCTAGGCTAGGAGGATACCGACTCCCACTCCAGTGCTTCCAATTCCCTTCACCTAAAGGCTAACTCTCGCTTTAGTTTTTAAACACTAAAATTGAATTCAGGATTTTAGTCTGTCACCCTAAAGATTCTCCAATTCTACACCCAAAAAAGAATATTTCTTTATTTATTTGCACTTAAATTTCATGAACAAATTTCTCCTCCATGAAATCAAATGTGATCTTCACTCTGTTGTGGAACTCATACTCCATTTCCCGGAGCATATGTTTCACAACATATTTTAACAATTCAATTGGCCAAATCAAAATATAAATTAAGTTCAAAGTTAAAAAATCATCACAATTTATTTTATATTTTAATATTGGCACATCATATTATCTTTTCATTTCACCATATCTCAGAGTAGGGAGAAAGATATAGTGAACTACTGAGACTTCATGAGAAATACAAAATAAAACACAAATTTCATATATATAAGAAAGTTCATACAACACTAATAAATAAACAAAACTTATCTGAAACTCTTTCTCAAAGCAAATCACTTGTAGCCTTTTCTTAGAAATGCAGGAAGAAGATATCTCTCACTTTTCTCCTTCTCCAACACTCTTATAGAAAGTTTCACACTAAATCTCACTACACAAACTCTAAAATATAAAAGAAAAATCACTAATGAACTCTAATATGGTGGTGGAATGAAGATGGATTAAGAAGAATGGTGAAAATGGAGCGTGTAGGAATGTTTTGGTGCAAAAAGGAGTCACTTTCCTGATGAATTTCAGCCCCAGATAAAGCCCAAGGCTGGTTCTCCAAGAGGTGCCTCCAAAATCTCTTCAAAAATTGTCCAAATACATCAAACCTTCTAGAAACGGGGGCTGAACTGCCTTTGGCGCCGTCGACGCTAGTTCTGGCACCGTTGGCGTTGAGTAAAAATTTCAGTTGTTCTATTGTTCTGATACGTCGGTGCTGCCCTTGGCACTGTCGGGGTTGAGTACTTCTTCAAAAACGTCATTTTGACTCAAAATTCCATTATTTTTGCTTCCTTTTTGCTTTAAATCAAATCATAAAAATCAACAATCTGCAAGAAAACATCAAAATACATTTCATTACCGTGTAATATCACAAAAAATAAGTGTAAAATACGGGTCTAAAAATGCATATATTTTTGGTGTATCAAAATCCCCCAAACTTACATGTTACTTGTCCTCAAGTAACTCCTCTACTACATAAAAATATGACTTATGGTAAAGAATTTAACTTCTAGACTTCCATATTTAAGTCCTCTAAACATAATAGTATAACTTAAGAAAAAATTCAAAACAACTCTTGAAGAAGTACTCATATTAAAGTGCTAGGATATTCAGTATTTAAGTCTAAGATTTTTTATCTCCTATTTCTATCAAGAAAAAATGCAATTTGTCATATTAAAGTCACTTAGAAAATTCACATGAAAAAGAACTTCATAAAACTTTACTAATCAATAAGCTAATACTCAAATAAAAAGTTTAGAAAATGTGTCCAAGTCTTTTTCTTTAGTTTAATTCAAGTGAAGCCAATTTTTAATTAGGCATCTCCTCAAGCTTCTCTCCACATCTTTTTTTTACTTTTCAAGATCATTGTTAATCCCCTTTTTCTTTTCTATTTTCTTCTTATTTTTTATCTATGTGAGAATTACTATATTTGGATAGCCTTTAATGATTTTTGAACTTCACTATCCTTTTCTTAAAGTTAGAAACTTTTTACATTTCTTCACTTAATAAATTTATATTAACTTAAAAATTACATAAAGTTTAATTATTTTCTTTCTACATGAGTCTTTTAAGATTTTTAATACTTCAAAAATACAAATTTCTTTAATAAAAATAGAAAAACATTGTCTTATTCTCTTTTACCAAATATCTTAGTCTCTAGAATTAACCTTTATTATTGAAAATCTTTTGACTTAAATTTACTAAATTTAGAAATATAAATATAGTTATCTAAAGTTAACTCCTAATACCAAATGTCATGTTAAATTTAAAATTTTTGAAAATATAGTTAAGTGAGGACAAATAAAATAAAGTTATTTCTTTTCCTTTTTAAAATAATTTTTCTCCCCCCCCCCCTCAAATAATTTTTTTAAAAAAGATTTACATAAAGAACTTTAAAAATAAAAAGGTGAAAGAAAGCATTAAATACATAAAGAAAATTCATATATGTTGAAGATTCTAATTTTTACAAATAAATTCTGAAATACTGTAGGTGCTAATATGAAAAACTACATGGCTTAAACATTAAATTGCACATAATATTTATAAAATTTGCTGAGAAAGTGTTAATTACAATACATATAACAAAGTACTGAAACTAACAAAAGAACTAAACTAAATTCTAAAAATGAAAACCGTTTTACACATTACAGTTTCACATTACAACATAACAACAAAGTCTCAACAATATCATAAACAAACAATACAATCACAAAGTACAACACAAACAAACAAACAATCAAAAAGATCACCAGTTATCATCTTCTTCATCATTAACATCTAACTTCTGCTGCTGATATGGAGTATAAACAGGGTGAATAGGGAACTGAACTGTATGATCACCCCTCAGATATTTCACTAAAGCATAATCATAAGCAGCATCTTATTCAAACATCTGACGAATGAGATTATCTGTATGAGCATTTCTAGCCTCCATGTTTTGCATTCTATGATCCATCCTCAAAATATCTCCCTGTTAAATCATCATTTGGTCCAATAACTCCTTGTTACTGTGGTCACTTGAAGTATGCTCACTAGAAGTAGGGGTCCTAGAAGTAGAAGGAATATTCCTGGCCTTACTTCCTGATCTCCAATCAACATGGACTCATAAGTCTTAATGTTTGCAGACCCAATCGGTCTCTGAGGCTCAATCCTCTCCTCTTTAGTTCTAAAATCAACTCCCGCATGCTCACAAAGTGTATAAATGAGAGCAAGGTGTGCAAATCCACCAGTGGTCTCTCCTAGAGCAATATATCAAGTGTTCATATAAATGACAGCCAACATTTATATCCATCACTTGTCGAATATAGTAGTTCAAGATGGTTCTATCCTTGGTCACTTCACTATGATGGTTTGTTGGAATCATCCTCCCATAAATAAAATAATGTCAGATCTTAGATACTACATTTAACATAGAAAAAAGAAAGTTGACTTTAACTCCATTCTTTACTTTCCAATCCCCTTTCTCACCAATCATAAAAGAAATAACCTCATTTAAGGTCTCATTTGTAGCAGAGAATGAATGATATTGGCATCTATAAACATCTTACAATTAATAAAACTCATTTATTTTTCTTGGAGTAAACTCCACCTTTTTTCCTCGAACAAAAACCAAATCATGAGAAGCTTCCGAAAAGTTGGCCTAAAACTCCATAATTATCCCAGCTATCGCATCGGCAGTAAAATAGCAGAAGCTTTCCCACTACCGAGCAATAATCAATCATTCAACTTCTCCTTCTGCATTTTTTAAACCTCGATCGGAATCACTTTCTTATTTTCTCAAAGTCTATGAAATCAACCACTAGCTTTAAAGCTAACAAACTTTTGCTCGTCATATTATATTTTTCTTTTGCTCATTCTAGGTAGCATAGGAAATCTAGAAAAATTTGATAAAAATCCAAATAAATTCCAAAATCCTGAAAATCAAAATGTAAAGCACTTTAAACTTAAAACGACTAAGTAAAAGTTTTTCACCAAATCATTTTCTCAAAATCTCTCAAAAAAAAAAACAAAACTTTCGAATCTAGGCAATGTGAGAAAATATCTTTGGTGAAAATAAAATTTTTTTTGCTTTAAAGTGTAGCTCTTACCCAGAGAAAATGAAATTTGAAGTTCCTTTGCCTCTAAATCGCCTCAAATCCGCCCAAAATCAAGCCCTAAGTGTGAAATTCGATGGTTGAATGTGACTTTAGAGGTAAAAATTGAGGTTTTGAGGTGAAAATCATGAATTAAAGAGGTTATTAGTGCTCTAGGGTCGAAGGCGCCGTTAGCGCCCATGCCAGCACTGTCGCCACTGAAGGCCCAAAGTTCGCTATTTTGATTTTTTTCAAATTTTCAATTTCCTTTTAATTTACTCCAAAAATTTTTTAGTATTTTAAACACAATTTTTTATCTAACAATATATCACAAATAAACATTCACAAACAATTATTTTCACAAACAATAAAAAACTAACTTTTATATATGAAAATACACTTTTACAAACACATTTCACAAATCACACATTCACACCTATTAAGCAAACTAATCAGCATCAAAATCAAGCCACAACACTAAACGCTGACACAAAACTATACATTTAAGCAAAGTTCAGAATTCTAAAGCAAAAACAAACCAAACCAAATCAAATGAAATCCACACAATTACATCAAATACATAAATATTCTTATTCAAGTTGAGAATCCAAAGTCTTCAGTCATTCTGCTTCATCTTCAGTGTTTTCACCTCCTTTAATATCTCTCATGGATTAGTAATGAACATATAGGTTGTAGAAAGAACGGTACGGGAACTGATCTGTCAAATTTTCTTCGATCCACCTCATTTTCTTTAAACATCTGAACTAATTCTGCTTCAAAAGTTCCAGTATGATCAAAATTTTCTTTTATTCTCCAATCAAGGTGATCAAAAAGGTACTTAAGATCTCCTACTACATTCATAATACTCTGAAGTTCCATTTCAATTTTATTCAAATTTTTCTCCAAAGCAAGCAAACTTCCTACTCTTGGTGTTATTAATGGAGTTGAAGCATGTGAAGAATGATCCATAATAGCATTTAGTGCTTCGTTTCCATTACTAACATACTGATCATCAATAGGGATCATGGGCTTCCATGGTAGTCAAACTTTTTCCCAACTTTCATATGGCTCTTGGGATTGACTGCAAATCAGAAAAATTGTAGAAGGATGCCCAAGTTCATAAATTGGCTTTTTCTAATGATACCCATAACAAATTTAAATATGATTGATCCTATATCAATAGGTTTTTGCATTTGAATACAATAGTTTAAAATAGCACTTTCCTGGGTGACTCTACTAATCTTCATAGTAGGGAGTAATTTTGCACAAATAAAGAAATGCATCTGCTTCAAAATTAGATTAATTGATGAAGCAGAAAAACTAATATATCCTTCATCTAGTACTTCTCACATATCACTTTCATCCATTAGAAAATTATAAACATCGTGCATCAAATCTCGCATAGGAATGAAATTTGTATAATGACAGATTGGAACATTTTCTATCATATACAATTCATTAATCTTAGTAGGAGTAAAGGGTACAGCCTTACCTGGTACGAAGACAATTCCTTGGGTAATTCCATATAGATTTGGATAGAAATCCTTCACATAGGCATAACAACCACAGCGGTAGTGTAACACAGAACTTCTCATCATCTTTGTAAAATGATCATGTCAACCGGAGCACTTGAATTGATCAATTCATGATTAAAAATCCTCTTTCCTTGATCAATTTCATCTTCTTAATAACTTTATCGTATAACCTCTGTGTGTCGAAACTAATAGACTTTCTTTTATTGAAAACTCCATACCTTGAAGTATTTCTAGAATTGGAAGCCATGGAATCCAAAAATAGGAAGTTTCTAAGCGTCCTAGGAAGTTTTTAGGATTTTAAAAACACCTCATGGCAGTTATTACAGAGCAAAATCCCGCCAAAGTCTGCCAAAAATTTTTCTTAACTGTGAAACCTCTCTCAATGTCGTTGGCACTCTCGATTGGTGTTGTCGGCACTGAGGTTCGTTTTCTTGGGTGTTGTCGGCACCAGTGGCCAAAATTTTGTGACTTTCTTTTTTTGTTCAATTTAATTCTAAATTTTTCTCCAATACTAATATTTAAATTATTTTATGATAAATGCAATTGTGTAGGATTATTATCTATTAATAAATAAGACACTTATCAAACAAAATAGTAATACATAGACATATATGTATGGGTTGCCTCCCACAAAGCGCTTGGTTTAACATAGACATATATGTATGGGTTGAATCAACATTAAAATTTCTTTAAATTGAGATATGTGCCCTACATAATAATGTTTCAGACGATGCCCATTAACTTTAAATACATTTCCAGTGTTAGGATCTTTAATAACAACAGTTCCATAATGATTGACTTTAATCACTTTAAATGGTCCTAATCATCTGGATTTCAGTTTTCCTGGAAACAAGCAATCTTGTATTATATAATAGAGCTTCTTGTCCAACTTCAAATTTCTTCTGAATAATCTTTCAATTATGTCATATTTTCATTTTTTTCTTTAAAGATTTTTGCATTATCATATTCTTCATTCTTATTTCCTCAAGTTCATTGAGTTGCAGTAATCTTTTCTTAACAACATCTTTTAGATTAAAACTAAATTCCTTAATAGCCCAAAATGCTTTATGCTCTAATTGTACTGGTAAGTGACATGTTTTTTTCTAAATATCAGTCTGTATGGGGACATTCTTATAGGAGTCTTATAAGCAATTCTATATGCCCATAATACAGTATCTAGTCTAGCATATCAATCTAATTTATAAGGATTTATAGCTATTTCTAAAATAGGTTTAATTTCAAAATTAGATATTTTTGCTAGACCGCTAGTCTGAGGATGATAAGCAGTAGAGAATCTATGCATAATATCATATTTCTTAATTAATTTTTCAGCTCTCATATTCCAAAAATGAGATCCTCCATCAACAATAATTACTCTCGGCATTCCATATCTTATAAAAAAAATTTTAATTAAAAATTTAGAAACACTTCGAGCATCACATCTGGGTACATCAATAGCTTCAATCCATTTGGACATATAATCTTCAGCAAGTAATATATATAAGTTTACAAATGAAGGCATAAATGACCCAATAAAATCTATTCCCCACAAATCAAAAATTTCAACTTCCAATGTGTAATTTAGAGTCATTTCATTTCTTCTAGAAATATTTCCTACTCGTTGACATCTATCACACATTTTAATATATTCATTAACATCTTTAAAAATAGTAGACCAATAAAATCTAGCTTGAAAAATTTTTTATGCGGTTCTATTTGTTCCAAAATGTCCTCCAAATTTAGAATCATAACATTTTTCAATTATCTATTCAGTTTCTTTATAAGGTAAACATCTTCTAATAATTAGATATTTACATTGTTTATATAAATTTGGGTCATCCCAAAAATAGTCTTTTGAATCATATATAAATTTATTTAATCGTAAATTTTTCATATCAGGTGATAAAATATCACTTACAATATAATTCACTATATCAGCATACCACAGTACATCCTTTTCATCAATACTATATAGCTGTTTAACAGGGAAATTTTCTAAAATTTCATTTGCAAAATTAATTAATATTTCTATCTTAGACAAATGATCAGCTATTTGATTATCATTTTCCTTTCTATCAATCACAGTAAAATCAAACTCTTGCAATAAAAGTATCTATCTAGTTAATCTTGGTTTAGCATCATTCTTTTGCATTAAGTATTTAATAGCAGAAAGATCTGTATGCACTATACATTTAGTTCCAATTAAATAAGGTCTAAATTTATCAAAGGCATAAACAATAGCTAATAACTCTCTTTCAGTAGTAGTATAATTAATTTGAGCATCATTTAGAGTCTTACTAGCATAATATATAACTTTAAAAACTTTATCGTGCCTTTGTCCTAATACAACCCCAATAGCATAATCACTAGCATCACACATTATTTCAAATGGTTTTTCCCAGTCAGGTGGTACTATTATAGGTACAGTGACTAATTTTTCTTTAATAATTCAAATGCTTTTATGCATTCCTCATTAAAATCAAATTTCTTATCTTTTTCTAAAAGTTGGCATAATAGTTTAGTTATTTTTGAAAATTAATTTATGTAGCGCCTGTAGAAACCAGCATGTCCTAGAAAACTTCTTACCCCTTTAACATTAATAGGAGGTGGTAATTTTTCAATAACTTGAATTATTGCAGGATCTACTTCCATGCAATTTTCAGAAATTTTATGCTCAAGTACAATTCCTCCTGCAACCATAAATTGACATTTTTCTCAATTTAGTACTAGGTTGATTTTTTCACATACTTCCAGAACTTTTTCTAAATTATTAAGACATAATTCAAATGAAGTCCCAAATACAGAAAAATCATCCATAAACACTTCCATTCCATGTTCTATAAAATTGCTAAAAATTGACATCATGCATTTTTGAAATGTTGCAGGTGCATTGCATATTCCAGAAGGCATTCTACGAAAAGAAAATGTTCCATATGAGCTTGTAAATGTTGTTTTCTCTTGATCCCGTGGAGCAATTGGAATTTGATGATAACTGATATATCCATCTCAAAAGCAAAAATATTTATTCCAAGCCAATCTATCCAACATTTGGTCTAGAAAGGGTAAAAGAAAGTGATCTTTTCTGGTGGCTATATTTAATTTTCCATAGTTAACACAAATTCACCAACCAGTAACTTTTCTTATTGGTATTAATTCATTTTTTTTTATTTTTATCAACATTCACTCCTCATTTCTTCAAAACACAGTGAATTGGGCTTACCCAAGCACAATCTAAAATTAGATATATAATTTCAGCATCTAACCATTTTAAAATCTCTTTTTTAACAACTTCTTTCATTATTGGGTTTAATCTTCTCTGAGGATCAGCTTTAAGTTCATATTGTTCATCTAATAAAATTTTGTGCATACAAATTAAAGGACTAATTCCTTTAATATTTGCTAAAATCCATCCAAATGCCTTTTTATACTAGTTCAACATTTCTATCAACTTTTGTTCTTAAATTTTAGTTAACTCAGAAGATATAATAACAAGCAATGTAGATGACTCCCATAAAAATACATACTTTAAATGGGTAGGTAATATCTTTAATTCAAGTTCAGGTGGTTTAATACTTGAAGGAATAAGATTTTCACTATCATTTTCTAACAAATCTAATGTTTCAAATTTGCCCTAAATATAATCCAAATCTTCTCCTTATATTTCATCTTCATTCTCTAAAATTTATCCTTGCTTTAATTTATCTTCATACTCATTCTTAAACTATTCATTACTCAGATAATCAGCTACTTTCATCCTAAAACATTCATTTTCTTTACCTATTGCAGGATATTTCATAGTTTTTACTATATTAAATTTTACTTCTTGATCATTAACTCTCATTATTAATTCTCCTTTTTGCACATCTATTACAGCTCTTTCTGTTGCAAGAAATGGTCTCCCTAAAATAATAAGAATCTCTTTATCTTCCTCCATATTTAATACTATAAGTCTACAGGGAAAATAAATTTAGCCACTTTTACTAGTACATCCTCTATAACCCCTTTTGGATAAGTTAATGATCGATTAACTGAAGAGTTACAGTAGTAGAGGAAATTTCTCCCAAATCTAAACGTTTAAAGATCGATAAGGGTGTAAGATTGATACTCGCTCCTAAATCACATAAAGCTTTTCTATAAAGCTTTTCACCAATTGCCCAAGGTATAGTAAAACTACCAGGATCTTTTAATTTTTCATGAAGTTTTTTTTAAAAAATAGCACTACACTCTTCACTGAGTGCAACGGTCTCATGATCTGTAAACTTCTTTTTCTTATTTTGTATATCCTTCATAAATTGGCATTTGTTCTAAAGCTTCAACAAAAGGAATATTTATCGTTAATTTCTTAAAGAATTTCTAAAGTTTTGTAAATTTTTTATCTTTATTCTTTTGCTTCAGTTTTTGAGTAAACAGAGGTAATGGTTTTTCTAAAGGAACATGTGTTTGTTCATTTTCATGTTGATCATTTTCCATTTCTTCCTTCTTTTCATCAACTTCAGTTTTTCTTTGGATCCTTGTTTCAACTTCTTTTCTACTTCGTAATTGAATAGCTTTAATTTGCTCTTTATTTTGATCTTTTGATTAACTTCCACAGTACTCGAAAGGATTCCAGAAGGTCTATTACTAGGTATAGTAGCAATATGTCCTAATTGATTTTCAATATTTCTAATAGCAGCCCCTTTATTTTGTATTTGATTTCCCATATTCAACATCACTTCTTCAATCGTCAACTTCTTTTTCTTAACTTGTGGGTTAGGATTGGAGTTAAATCCTGGAGGATAATAAGATCAAAAATTAGGATTTCCTTGATTGTTCAGATTTTCGGATGGATTCACCGAATTGTTATAATTATTTCAGCTAAAATTAGGGTGATTTTTCCATCCAGGGTTAAAATAGTTAGAATAGGGAATATTATTTTGATTATTTACAATGTTTAAAGTTTCATAAGATAGTTGAGTATCAATTATCTGTCCTAGTGAATTTTCCTCTAATACTGGGGTTATTTGAGAATAGTTCACTCATATTTGATTAATCTTCTTAAAAATAACAACAATTTGAGATGTCAAAATATACATTGCATCAGAATCATGAATACTAGCTACTCTCTTAGGATTTACCCTTTCAAAGGGCCATTGAAAATTGTTAGTAGTCATTTCTTCTATTAAAGAGTATGCTTCATCAAAATATTTTGACATTAGTGATCCACCTACAGCAACATCTATAATAGATTTGAGTGATCCTACTAATCCATTGTAAGAAGTTTGAATTATTAACCAATCTGGCAAAGCATGGTGTGGATATTTTCTAAGAAGATCTTTAAATCTTTCTCAGGCTTCATATATTGATTTCCTTTCAAAATGACAAAAAAATATAATATCGTTTCTAAGCTTAGCACTTTCGGAGGCAGAAAAAATTTAGCTAAAAATTTTTGTGATCGTTCTCCCCAAGTTCTGTTAGATCCAGATACTAATGAATTTTACCAAGCTTTAAATTTATTTCTTAATTAAAAAGGAAAAATTCTAATCCTAATAACATCATTAGACACTCCATCATATTTAAAAGTAGAAAATTTTTCAAGAAAACTAGCAAGATGTAAGTTAGGATCTTCAGTAGATGTTCCTCCAAACTGATTATTTTGTATCATTTGGATAATAACAAATTTATGCTCAAATGAATTAGCAGCAACATCAGGATTTTGAATTTTCAAGTGAAGTTCATCTATTGTCGGATTCACATAATCTTTTAAAGGTCTTTGTCCATTCTCATTTATCAGATTTTCTATGTTATTTGCCATTTCTTTTAAAATTTTAATTTCTCTTTGTTGTTTTTGAATTTTTCTAATAGTACGTTCTAACTCTGAATCGTAAGGTACTAAGCCTTCAGATCCAATATTTTGCATAAACAAATAAAGTAAGCAAAGTAAAATTCTTTTTTTGGATTTTTGATTTTTTATATTTTTTATATTTTTATATATTTTAATAGTATATATATTATCTCTAACTTTCCTAATTTATTAAAACTATTTAATTTACCTAAATTTAATTGTTATCTTCCCCATGCAACAGTGCCAAAAATTTGATCTTGATTCTTTATATGTAAGGATTTATGAAGTTGACACAACTACAGCGCCAAAAACTTGATCCTTACATTAAAAGTAAGTTGTGTAAAATATATATATAGGCAATTAATAATGGGATTCTATGTATGTATACATATCGTTATCAAGTAACAAAGAACTTTCTATTTAAGACCCAAATATCGATCCCACAGGGAAGGTGTAAATTGACAAATATATGTTTTATTAGGAAATTAATAGAAAATCAAACAAAATCATTGTCACTAATTTTGAATGTTGAGATGTTATCAAAACTAAAGTACTTAACTATTAGCAAAACATAAATCTAAAGTTTAAAAAGTAAATACTAATCTACTAACTATGTTTATGTAATGAAAAATTCTTATGTGAAAAAGCAACCTTCCCACTACAATGAGGTTATGGTGAAATGAGATGAGATAAATGTTTATAATATGTATTATGCCAAATAGGAGCAATTATAGTTCACTACCCTGATACAGTGCATAGAAACTCATTGGCTAATCCTAGGTTTAGTCCCTAAATCCGTGGCTAGGCTAGGAGGATATCAGCTCCCACTCCAGAGCTCCCACTTCCCTTCACCTGAAGACTAACTCTCGCTTTAGTCTTTAAACACAAAGACCAAATTGGAGATTTTAATTTGTCACCCTAAAGATTCTCCAATTCTACACCCAACAAAGAATATTTCTCTATTTATTTGCACTTAATTCCATGAGCAAATTTCATCTCCATGAAATCAAATGTGATCCTCACTCTGTTATAGAACTCATACTCCACTTTCCGAATCATATGTTTCACAACATATTTTAACAATTCAATTGGCCAGATTGAAATGTAAATTAAGTTTGGAGTTGAAAAATTATCACAACTTATTTTATATTTTAATATTGACACATCATATTATCTCTTCATTTCACCATATCTTAGATAAGGGAGAAAGATAGAGTGAACTACACAAACTTCATGAGAAAGACACAACAAAACACAAATTTCATATATAAAAGAAAGTTCATACAACAAATCTCTTGTAGCCTTTTCTTAGAAATGCAGGAAGAATATACCTCTCAGTTTTCTCCTTCTTCACCACTCTTACAGAAAGTTTCACACTAAATCTCACCACACAAACTCTAAACTATAAAATAAAAATCACCAATGGACTCCAATATGGTGGTGGAATGAAGATGGATTATGAAGAATGACAAAAATGGACCGAATTGGGAATTTTAGTCTATTACCCTAAAGATTCTACAATTCTACATCCAACAAAGAATATTTCTCTATTTATTTGTACTTAATTTCATGAAAGAATTTCTCCTCCATGAAATCAAATGTGATCCTCACTCTATTGTAGAACTTATACTTCATTTCCCGGATCATATGTTTCACAACATATTTTAACAATTCAATTGGCCTAATTAAAATGTAAATTAAGTTCAGGGTTTAAAAATCATCACAATATTTTATATTTTAATATTGACATGTCATACTATCTCTTCATTTCACCATATCGCAGAGTAGGGAGGAAAATAGAGTGAACTACTCAGACTTCATGAGAAAGACACAATAAAACACAAATTTCATATATAAAAGAAAGTTCATAAAACACTAAAAAACAAACAAAATTTATCTGAAACTCTTTCTCAAATCCAATTCCCTTGTAGCCTTTCTTTAGAAATACAGGAAAAAGATATCTCTCACTTTTCTTCTTCTCCAACACTCTTAAAGAAAGTTTCACACTAAATCTCACCACACAAACTCTAAACTATAAAAGAAAAATCACTAATGGACTCTAATAGATGGTGGAATGAAGATGGATTATGAAGAATGGCAAAAATGGAACGTGGAGGAATTTCTTGGAGCAAAAAGGAGTCACTTTCCTAATGAATTTTGGCCCCATATAAAGCCAAGGTCGATTCTCTAAGAGGTGCCTTCAAAATCTCTTCAAAAATCATTCAAATACATCAAACCTTCTAGAAATGAGGGCTGAACCACCTTTGGCGTCGTCCGCGCTTAGTAAAAATTTCAGCTCTTTTGTTGTTCTGCGCTGCCCTTGGCGTGGTCGATGTTGAGTTCTTCTTTAAAAACGTCATTTTGACTCCAAATTTTATCCCTTTTGCTTTAAGTCCTAAAAGTGAACAACCTGCAAGAAAAGATCAAAATACCTTCCATTAAGGTGCAATATCACCAAAAATAAGTGTAAAATATGGGTCTAAAAATGCATATATTTTTGGTGTATCAGTTACGTAGGAAAGATCCTAACCTAAAGGCTCACTCTAAGAAATTGATGATCAATCACATAGGTGGGTTGACGCGCCGGCTTACGCCGGCTCACGTACCCCATGTAAGCGATCGAACACACACGCCTAGACACTACTAAAACCTAGGGCTAGCTAGAAGTTTAGAGGATCTAACCACCCTGACGGTTGCAAATGCGTTCTCTTTTCTTTCTCCAAGCTTATCGACGTCAGATCCATGCTCTAGTGTGCCTCGTAGAACATGCACAGAACAATAAAAAGACCTAATGAGGGCAGGAGAGGAATCAGCGAGGTCCACTTTCTGGTGAATCTCGCAACAAAACACAGAGAAAGTAAGAAATAATAGGTGAGTGAGGTATGCAATGTACCAAAAAAAATAATTTTAGCATATAAACATAAGACCAAAACATACCTTCGAGAAGATCACTCGGGCCTAAGCATGCCCATACTTATCACGCAAGGAATCATAGATATTTTGCATGAGGATTCTATCAACGAGCTCACCTATATTTTTCCTCAACAGTAGAAGATATCAGAACAAGTCGTTAGCATAATTTTCATGTTCTTTATTTTTTAATAACAAAAGATCCACAAATGTTTATTTGCAAATCACAAATGATCCACTTTTGCTTAATCAAAGTGAGACAATCCCACAAAAGAATAATTTTGATTTAGCTTAATCCTCAATGTCTTGAAATTCTACAAATTAAAGCATCAATGTGATAGGATTTTATATTTATGAATCAAATTTATGGCATATAATAGAGTATTTAGAGCAAGGTTTAAACTGGATCTACCTCTTTCTTTCTGCCCCCAAGTTTTGGATAGGAGTAGTTCAGAACAGAGAAGAGAAATGGGAATTTTGTATCTCTATTTTCTGTGAGGAGTGCTGTCGGTACAAATTACGACAAGACAGGAGGCCGAAGCTCAGCCAACCGAGAGAAAAGAAGAAGGCAACGAGAAGGTCAGATCTTTGCGCAGGAAGGGGCATAGGTTGGCCGGATCTGGTCGTCGGCACGGTCGGCGCAAAAGGCCGTCCGTGCGGTTGGCCAAAAGGAACAAGATGGTTGAGGTTGGAAAATCTCTGATGAGGCTTAATAAAGGAGGAGGATGTTGACAGTGGCCCCCTTCGCCAGTGAGGAGGTGCCAACGGCAAGCTTCGAGTGCGGGTTCACGTCTTGGAGGCAAGTTTGGTGTGGTAGGGTTTGCAATGGGTCGCGAAAACGAGAGAGGGGCACTGCAAGGAGATGCGGAGCATNTATATATATATATATATATATATATATATATATATATATATATATATATATATATATAATATTATTATTATTATAATATAATAATTATTATTGTTCAATTAACATCTCCACACTCATTTTTGTCAAACTCGTCACGCGATAAAATGAATATCTCTCCTAGGTAAAATTGACGTTCTGGACACACTGGTGTCGTCCGTATAGTCTTCTGGGGTCGTTTGGACCACTTTTTTTAGCAATCGGAATGAAAATAATAATTCATACATTTTTAGCCTGTACGCAAAAATGTCGTGCAACAAGCTTCCTCCCTAAGTGAAATCGATGTTTTGGACTCACTCGCGTGGTCTATTTTGTCATCCGGGCTCATCTGGACAACTTTGCTAATGAACGGGCTAACTCAAGCCAATTTTGCACACGACACGACATATAAAATTTGTCAAACCAATAGAAGTTGTCTGACATGCCAAATGCTAACCAGTCTTCGCTTAAGTAAATTCCAAAGCCTAGCAATGTTCCCCTGGCGACGCGTCCCTCAACACGTGCTAATGGGTTTTGGGTGAGTGTCTTGAGCTACCAAATGTTGAGGACAAACCGTAGACCATCTTGAGCCATGCAGGTGGACATCTTACACTCGTGACATCCAAAAATTGATGCCAACAAAGGACCCCCAACAAGTGTGTTGCACAGTCAAGGCACAGTGCACTTGTTGGCAACATCCTTAAAAAAAAGTCTCTCCTGATAGTCGAGGTGACATCTCATGGAGAGACTATAAGAATCTCAACCAGGCCAGGTAAACTGGATAGGGTATGATCATAGGTGGGGTTAACTAGTTGAAACCGACCAAATGCAAAAGTAGGTTTAGAGGCCATAGAGGCATGACCAAGAGAAATTGGTTCAGAGGCCATATAGGCATAACCAAGAAAATAGATTCAGAGGCTATAAAGGCATAACCTAAAGTAGTGGTTCAGGGGCTGTAAAGGCATAACCATAAAAATAGGTTCAGTGGTCATAGAGGCATAGCCTAGGAGGTGGTTCAGAGGCCATAGAGCCATGACAATGAGAAATGGTTCAGTGGATATAGAGGCATAACCTAGAAAATAGGTTTAGAGGTCGTAAAAGCATAGGTCGTAGAGGCATAACCACAAAAATAAGTTTAGAGGCCATAAAGGCATAACCTAGGAGGGTGGTTCAAAGGTAAAAGAGGCATAACTACAAAAATAGGTTCAGAGACCGTAAAGGCATAACCTAAGAGGGTGGTTCAGAGGTTGTAGAGGCATAATCACGAAAATAGGTTCAGAGGCCATAAAGGCATAACCTAGGAGGGTGGTTCACAGGCTCTAGAGGCATAACCATGAAAATAGGTTCAGAGGCCATAAAAGCATGACCTAGGAATGAGTTCAGAGGTCGTAGTGGCATGACCCAATGGATCTCAACCAGGGCAGATAAACTAGACATGGTATGACTGAGAGAAAGTTTGTCAGACCATATTTAAAATGACACATCGATATGTCTTACCTTATTCGAAACAACAGAATCAATGAAAAACCCTGTACCTAACCTCATTTAAAACGATAGGGGAGAAGGCTCAATCATTTCGTGTGACCAAGTCTCTTGTTATGTTTCCTCTGAAAGAGACCCCGATTGCAAGTTTAACTAATTTCCTTGAGACAAAACATCCAGCACTTTAATCAAACAATTATAAGGCACAAGATATCCTCCTCAGAGGTGGCAATCAAACCAGTGACTATATAGTATGGCCAACTGAAAAGGATGATTTAGAGGCCCTAAAGGCATAACTAAACACAATGGTTCAGGGGCCGTAGAGGCATGAACACAAAAATAGGTTCAGAGGTCGTAAAGTCATAACCTAGGAATAGGTTCAGGGGCCATAGACGCATGACTCAACCAAGTGGTTCAGAGGCCATAGAGGCATAACCAAGAAAATATGTTCAGAGGTCATAAAGGCATAACCTAAAGTAGTGGTTCAAGGGTCGTAAAGACATGTTCATAAAAATAGGTTTAGAGGCCATAGAGGCCTAACTTAAGGGGTGGTTCAGAGGCCATAGAGGCATGATCATGAGAATAGGTTCAGAGGTCATAGGAGCATAACCTAGAAAATAGATTCAGAGGCTGTAAAAGCATAACCTGAGAGGGTGGTTCGGAGGCCGTAGAGGCGTAACCACGAAAATAGTTTCAGAGGCCATAAAGGCATAACCTAGGAGGGTGGTTTAGAGGTCATAGAGGCATAACCACAAAAATATGTTCAGAGGCCGTAAAGGCATAACCTAAGAGTTTGGTTCAGAGGTCGTAGAGGCATAATCACAAAAATAGTTTTAGAGGCCATAAAGGCATAACCTAGGAGGGTGGTTCAGAGGCCGTAGAGGCATAACCACGAAAATAGGTTCAGAGGTCATAAAGGCATGACCTAGGAATGGGTTCAGAGGCCGTAGTCGCATGAACCAATGGATTCCAGCTAGGCAAGATAAAATGGACATGGTATGGCTCAAGGAAAGTTTGCTTGAGCATATTTTAAATGACACATCGATCTGTCTGACCTTATTCAAAACAACAAAATTGATGAAAAACCCCATACCTGACCTCATTCAAAACGGTTGGGGAGAAGGCTCAATCATCTCGTGTGGCTAAGTCTCTTGTTATGTTTTCTCTAAAAGAGACCTCGGTTGCGAGTCTAAATGATCTCCTTGAGACGAAACACCTAGAACTTTAATCAGGCATCTATAAAGCACAACATATCTTGCTCAGAGGTGGTAATCAAACTAGTGACTATATAGGATGGTCGACCGAAAATGATGGTTCAGAGGCCTTGAAGGCATAACCAAACATAGTGGTTTAGGGGTCGTAGAGGCATGACCACAAAAATAGGTTCAAAAACCGTAAAGGCATAACCTAGGATTGAGTTCAAGGGCCATAGAAGCATGACTCAAGCTAGTGGTTTAGAGGCCATAGAGGTATGACCACAAAAGTAGATTCAGAGGCCGTGGAGGCATAACCTAAGAATGGGTTCAGAGGCCTTAGAGGCATGACCCAAGGAATGTCTGAAGATGGAAAACTCTTGTAAATGAACTGGCCCAAAAGGGCATGCGGTTCGAGAAGCATTGAAGTATAAGGCTATACAAAGCCAAAGGTGTCAAAAGATGAGATATCCTCATAACAGAGCCGACCATAAGGTCACATGGCTCAAGGAACATGGCTAGAAAGCCAAAAGTGTCTAAACACAGCACATTTTCCTAACAGAGCCAACTCTAAGGTCATGTGCCTTGAGAAACATAGCTATAAAACCAAAGAGTGTTCGATGACAAGACGTACTCATACAGAGCCGACTACCACGTAGTCGAGCTTGGGTGACATCGAACATATGACTATGTAAAGTCGAATACGCTCTCATAAATCAGACATATGGTTTGAGAGGTTACAAAGTCAAACGGCTACAAAACTTGACATGCCTCAAAATGATGTCTTATTATCAAGGTTTGGCCAATTGAACGCAATAGTTCCATTGATCAGAACATTAAATGATCAGGGAGGTATGTATCCCGATCGAAATAGTCTATGAGGTATGTATCCTGACCAAGCATCAAATAAGGCAGGAGGTATGTATCGGGCTCGAGTATATCAAATGATGCAGTAGGTATGTATCTTGACCAAGCATATAAATTAATGCAGGAGGTATGTATCCTTGCAAAATATAAAATAAAAAAACATGTGGCATAACATTCAGAGGTATCACGCTCGAAAGTAATTTGATTGAACATGGATCGGTGGTAAAACCGTCAATGGACTTGGCAGAAAAAACAATCCAAAGTAGCCAATAAGAAGATATGGTTTTATGACCAAGATGGTCTAACCATACGAGTGCTTCCACAATCACTAACGAAATGACTCTTGTTTGGAATTCTCCCATTTAGCAAGCTAATGTTTGCTGGGGAGGCATCGAGTGTCTCAATGCAGACATGGGTTAGCTAGCTAATAGACACATCATGCGTTTGACAGAGCGGATAAAACCAACCAAACCAGTTGAAACCATCAAATGGGGTTAGATATTAGAAAGGTCTAACCACAAAAGTGCTTCTACGTCATCACTAGCGAAGCAATTTTCATTTTGGTTCCATGGATAGACCGTCAGACTGATACAACATGGTACTTGACATAGCGGACAAAACCAACCATATCAATCAAGAATATCAACGGGGCTTCATGACCTAGCATGGTCTAACTCTCAAGTGAGCTCAAAGTGAGCAAGCAAGGAAATTCTCATTGGGGATTCTCCCATCACTTAACAAAGTAGTTTTGCTGAGAGACATCAAATATCCCGGTGTTGACATGGATCAGTTGAGTGACTGATACATCATGTCATTCGATGGGGCAGACTAAACCAACCAAATGAATCGAAAATATATCATCTAAGTGAACTCACAAGTCAAAATGTATGGTTCTTTAAGCAACCACTAGCAAAGTAAGTCTCGCTAAAAGGCCCCTCAGAACTAGCAAAGTAGCTATTTTTGGGGAGAGCTCAATGAATATTTCCTACAAGAACCGGATAAGATAATTCTTGTCGAGGAAAATAACAGGGCAAATGTCAGCCATCAAAAGTGGCTCTGACAAAGGACATGGATCGAACAGATAACCGTCAAATGCTAGAATTAATACAACATGTCTCTTTTATAAAGCAATGAAAATTGACTGAGTCAGAAATATCAAAGAGGGTGGATGAATAGAACATACCAACCTTATATGTGATACCGCTACCATAGATTTAATAGAATGAATTTTGCTAGGAAATAACCACAGTATTCAAGAATGGTTGACCAAAACATAAATTCCCAATCACAAGGCTATGTAGCCCTAAGGCTGACCCAAAAACATCCCTCAAAGTGGGAAAAAACTACACTCATTTGAAGTGAGTGGGAAACTCTAATTTGGACTCACACGGGGTGCTCGACCGAATAGAGGTGGCAAGGAATGGAGCATAGCTTTCCCACACAAAAGAGGTATCAATCAAACTTGACATCGGTCAGTCGAGACATTTGAGAAGGGTTGGACAAAATAGAGTGTACTAACCAACTGGTGTTTAGCCAAAAGGCATAAACTAAAACATATCCTATAAGAGGGAATACATCACACTCATCTAAAGTGAGCAGAACGAGCATATCCGTAGAAAGGTGCTCAGTTCAAACCCTATGTAGAATGGGTAACCGAATAGGAATGCTAGGAAAGGGCATGGCTTTTCTGCAATAAGGCAAATTTCAATCGAAATTGACTTCTATCAATCGCGATATTGCAAAAGGTTAGCTAGGCATCATTTACTAAACATGGAATGCTTAGTCATGAAACTAAGCTCAAACACTCTAAAAATATGGTATCTTCCACCCTCATTTATGACGAGTGGGACAAACGTATCACCACACTTATTTATGATCGGTGGGGCATGATCATTCGGACCTGCTTGAAGAGAGGGACCGAAAAGAGAGCATAAGAGAAGTACTTAGCTTCTCTTACACTGATTACTGGTTGTGTCAGATATAAGCTGCTCGTAGGACTTCCACTTTGCCTATTTGACAATTTAGAAATCTGTTTTAAGAGATGCTCAAGACCTCTCTTACTTGCAATGAAGCACAGAAAGGGTGGGCAAACAAAATGTCGTACCAAATGCCCATAAAGAAGGCTGGACGACTTCCAAAGGAAGGACTGCCAGTCCCGAGGGTCGACACATGATGCATAAAAGGTGGTGGGTAGAATCCTAGCCTGAAAGGCAAATTGGCTTCTGAAGGAAGTCCGTCACGACTTGAGTGTTGAAGCATGAAGCGTAACACAAGTGAGTTAATACCCATGAAGAAAGGTAGCCAGTTCCAAAGGAAGGGCCATCACTACTCAAAGTTTGATGCATAAAGCGTATTGAAGGTGGGTAGAAGACCATGCCGAAGGCAAGTCAACTTCCAAAGAATGACTATCGGACCCTAGGGTCACCACATAAAGCGTAGAAAAAGGTGGGTGTACGTTGTATCGTACAACATGCCCACGGAGCTACTAAGAGCCTTCTATGCCATTCATAAATTTTTTTATTGGTATGTATATTTTTTTTCTAGCATAATCCATTATCAGAAATGATTTGGTGTGACATACCACATCGAGCTGGTATGAGGAGCTCTCATGCAGGCATCTCAGATTCATGACCAACTATACCACGCAAAATATAATGTTTGCAAAGTTCAGGTCTAGGTGTGATTTCCCTAAGTTCTCTTCCCTAGCCCCTTTCCTTTAATTCTTTTCACCCTTAGCCTGAATAGGCCTCATCATTTGTATCCATGTGTTAAGAAAAAAAAATTTCATTTTGGAGATGTCCTTAAATCCATTACTAATTTATCAGTCATCTCAATGTCACTTAACAATTCTCTGAACCTCAACATTCTAAGGATCTTATCAGGAGAATTTTAAAATCAAAAAGTTCTTTATATAAAAACTTTTGATTTCACGCTCACCTCAAGCTTTTTCGTAGGAGTGTTGGCCAATTTTTTTTATTTTTTGAGGCCTTTTTGCACACATTTTTTTATATTTTTTGTGAGAACTACTATATTTGGCAGAGCTTCTTTTGTAATAAAGTAATTTCTTTTGACTCAAAATGCTCTCAAATAAAGATTCTTAGAATTTCATGATCCATTACTTGTCAAGCTTCCATCGGTCTAGCTGAATGGAAAAATAAGAGATCTAAATAGTCTCTGAAACTACTAACATCTCAATGACACCTATCTAGTCATTCTGAGGTGCTCTTAAGACTTAGATGAAAGTTCATTAAAGTAAGGGATTCAGTCATAGTGACTCAGTTTAAATCCCCCAAACCATGAGGATTTGTAAATTCTAAGAACGTGCATACATGGTCTGGCTCAATCTCATCCTCATGATTTATCTTAGGTCCAACCTCAAGAATCATTAAAGTTAAGCCCAATACAGGATCAACTGAGGGGCATGTAACAGCCTCTAGAAATTGGAGTCGGAGCATCAAAAGATGCAATGATATCTCAGTCTGATAAGTAAGGTCTAGTTGGTAACGTCGGATATTAAGGTATCACGATGAGTCATGGACTGATTGTAGAGACAAAATGCTCTGATCATTTTAACATGACTATCAAAAAGGTGATAAAAATCAACCAGGTCAAACAAAATATCCATGAAGCTGGATATAAAAGATGGATCAATCAAGCAATGATGCTTTCTCACCAAGAACAGACTAAAAAGTCAATAAGGTTCTTTAAAAAAAATGAGGCACCAAATCCTACTCAGGTTCAAGGCAGACTCACTAGATCAAATGCTAGACAAATGGATTTGTCTTAGTAACAAAATACTCTCATCAAGAGCATAACCAAAAGGAAAACCAACTTAATCGAATGAGGCACTCTCAAATAGTCTGGGAGATGTGTATCCCAGGTAAACATGGATCGATCAAAAGTAACAAGGTGGTCTAATCGATACAAAATGTTATTAACATAAGATTTTTTAGGGTGTTCCCTAAATCGAGTATAGAATATCCATAATAGCCTTGCTTAGTAGGTGGAAAGAGGTAAAATAAATACTCCTCAAAGCAAAGGCAAGTAAACGCCTCACCGTCAAATGTAGAAAGTCATTCTACATGCAGCGTTGGGAAATCAAGAGATGTGGTGGCAGTAAATTTCCTAACCCAGAGGGTATTCACCGAAGTAAGATGATCAAAGTCTATCCTCAAAAGGGGAGAATCAATGGGGATGCGCCCCGGATATCCCTTTGCTTAGTAGGTGGAAAGAGGTAAAATAAATACTCTTCAAAGCAAAGGCAAGTAAACGCCTCACCGTCAAATGTAGAAAGTCATTCTACATGCAGCGTAGGGAAATCAAGAGATGTGGTGGCAGTAAATTTCCCAACACAGAGGGTATTCACCGAAGTAAGATGATCAAAGTCTATCCTCAAAAGGGGAGAATCAATGGGGATGCGCCCCGGATATCCCTTTTATCGACATAAAACAAATTCATCTTTATTGATGAAAAGGAAGTCACAAAACTTTCCTTAGCTCACAAAAAGAGTGGACACATCAAATGTGGGGAAAAAAGCCAGTACAATAGGATCATCAATGATATCTGGCACAACATCTTGTACAGTGGCTCTAAGTACCACACCAAGGGTCCCATGCAACACCTCAGCAGGTCTCATGGCCTGGACAGTAGATGGCAGTCACCCTGATCACGTAACAAGCCGATAGGTGAATCCCATTCTTCTACGACAAGGGTCTGTAGGATGAGGAGAATAAAGAAGTTTCTTGGACATTTGGAGGATCCGGGTAAGGAACTTTTTTCAATGAAGTGGACCCAGTCCTCGTAGGAGAAATCCAAATCCCAACAGGAATAGAGACTTGTGGCTGAGTCCACTACTATAGTTGCAGCAATCTATCTCTTTTCCTCTAGACACCCTTGCCCAATGTAGAGACAGGCAAGACCTCAGAGAAACCTAGAATAATTGGGGCGGGGACAATTGTCAAACTAGCTAAAACATTTCCTCTTAAAGAGGAAGCTGCTCCTACAACCTTATCAATAAGAGAACTTGTAGTAACAACAATAACATAGGCTGCAAGGTGAGAATGACCTGCATCCCGAGGAGTAAGAACCTCCAAACAATCCTAGTTGGAGTATATTCAGCGTAGCAGGACACTGGAGAGAAATGATTCTCAACTAATGGATCTCAGCATCATCCCATGCTAAAACTGAAAGGAGTCAAGGCGGGGACATGGTCCACACTGCCAGAGGACAAAAAGGGTGATTCTCAGCTAACGGGATATAAGCAAGATCTTGGGTTGGAACCAAAGAGAGACATGGTGGGGACATACCACACCGCTTAAGGACAATACCATAGAGATGTAACTCTATTTCTTGTAGATAGTACAACATTCGCGGGATGAAAATCCTTAAAACACAGAAGGACTACAAAAGAGGTCAGAAGATGAGTAAGAGAGTTGTAGTGCATTTCCATCTATTACCAGACTCTTCCTCGAGGGAAAAGTAGCACTGATACGAGCTGTTACAAAGAAAGGAGTGCTACATGCACAACTCGTCCTTTTAAAAGGAAGGCATGAAGAAAACATCCAATAGGGATATGGTCCACACAATTGGTGACAATAGCAAAATGACTCACAATTTGAAAGTCAAAGGCACCTCTTAAACTGAAATCGGGATAGGTATAGAAACCTGAAGCAAAATATGATGCCAAATTTGTAGCAATCTATTCTTAGTCCTCTTGGCATTCCTGCCTAATCAGGAGACAGGTGGATCCTCAGGGGAACCGGAACAGAAAGAGAGTCGGGACAAAAGCCACACTAATGCCAGTAGTAGTAAACCTACTACTAACAGAAGACTCACCTGCTTATGGCAGAGGGATCTATGTGAACATAGAGGGATGTGTGTGGAAAAGACTGTCAAGTGTTGCGACGCATCGCTATCAAGTGTCAACCTCTCTCTACAAAAGAAGAGGACGCAGCGTGAGCTGCTGCAGCAAAAACAACTTGATATG